>CAIGRP010085488.1:0-16211 GCA_903798385.1 Fraxinus cuspidata | reverse complement strand
CTATATCCCAATTCTACAAGATCAAAATATTTTTTATTTTCTTCAAAATGAAGAAAAACTATCATGCCAAACAATAAACTAAGGGAAAAGAGTACCTTACAAGTATATTCCAAGCACTACTACTGCACGAGCTCGAGTCTTGATTAGAATATGATATTTGGATAGGTTTTCCATTTAGATTAGTGTAATTCAGCTCCTTCAAGGCTCTTGCAGCTATTAGGAACACAAAGAAAATCGATGTTATGCCTACAAGACAAAAAAGGGAGCAAGGAAATCTCAGTTCCAAGTAGATGTAGAAGTTAAAGTGGAGATGGGGAAGTGTCAAGTGAAAGCATGCTCGTACATTAAAAAATTCAAATGTTTTTAGCTTACTACTTGAATCCTTTTTCTCCATTTGGTTGAACTTGCTCCAGATTTACACAAGGAAAATTTGACTAACCCATCACCCACAATGACAAAGTCAAAGGAAAAGGCCTAATCTAAAACAAGAAGCATAGGAAAACAAAAAAATTACATCTCAATTTCTTATAAAACCTCAAAGACGAATTGCAGGATCTGCTGTTTATTAGTAGTCAGCAAGCACCAACTATTGATCCCCTTTGTCACTTTGTTCAACATTTTATCCTCTTAAAATAACTGTGGATATAATTTCATTACTCACCCAACTTTTGAAGCGCACTTCAAATAGACGACATCATTCATAGATCAAAAATGCATTTGGTTAAACAATAAAGTGATTATCCTCCAGTAGCTGTTCAAGATTATGAATAAGAAATCTCTTGTAATGATGATGAAAAAATTCATGATTATCCTTGTTCAATATGGGGGGAAGAAACAACAAAATGTAGGCATCAGGTCAAGTTATAACAGTCCCGTGATATAGCTACAGACTCGATATTTAAATAAGTCTTGAGATGTTGCAAAACCATCTACTCTAAAGACACCCTCACCCACCCAGAATTTAGTCTGTCTAAAAATTTTGGACATTGTTTCCAACACAATCAGTTGCTTGTTATTTCTCCTGTCAAATCCCCAAACTCTGAACTTGAGAGGGACAAAAATAAAAAGCAAAAAGCATTACAGAGAAGTGAGAAGAGTTTGTCAGCTTTCAAATATTAGTATATTTTTAGAATATTATTTACTTATGGCTAATTAGATATTTCCTCGTAAATAATAGGTAGTTTCCATGTATAATTTGTATCCAAAAATATCTTGTAACATTATATAAAGAGGGAAAGACAAACGAGAAATTCCATTCCGCAAGTTATTGTCATCAAATGCCTATTTAGCTCTATTAAATACATAATTATAGCTTTCGAAGTTATTGCATCTCCCTCTCAATAAAACAGTTGTTTTTTTGTGGGAATATTTAACCTTGTTGATCTATTCACTACTCAAATCACTAATTCAAGGCAATGTAAAGCACAATAATATTAAGATGATTGAGCTCGGACTTATAAACTGTGAAAAAAAAAAATCTTGGAAATGAGATGATACCTCTATTAACAGTGGAAAGGACTTCGTGTGGACCAAACTTTGAAATGTTTCCCTGTGAACACTTCCACGGAAGTTGAATGGATGAGATAGTTATAAAAAGCAGCCAATTTACCATGACGTATAGGAAAAAAAGTTTTAATCATCAATATCATCAATCATGCTGATAGTATAAGTGTTTCTTCTTTCAGATTGAAATTTGTAAACAGAAAAGGTAAGACTGAAATTTATGAAGTTACCAAAAGTCCTATTGCCATTCATAATCCCCCTAAAGTTTAAATAGGCAAGGCTTCGTTGAGATTATAAGGCAGCATCTTCACATCCTGAAATATATTACGTCACCAATTCAATCCACTCTATTGGGTTGCAAAGAATAGAGTAAGCGTATAAGGAAAGACGTGACAGTCAGCGTGTCAAAAATACTAAAAGCAAGCGATTGATCAAAAAATCATTTTCAAGGTTCTATGAGACCCCCAGTCCATTGCAAATTGTATTCCGACTATAATATTTAATCTATTTTTAGACCAAGCTATTTTAAAGTTCCCGCTCAAATGAAATTTTTTACATTACAACAACAAAAGAAAGATCGACTGCATCAATCCCCAATTCACGAAGTGACCATATTATTACAATGGTTACCGTCCAGCAATGCTTAGAAAGTATAATGAAATATAGAATTTAAACATGAAGAATAGTACTATTGTAAAAAAGATTAGAGTCTGCAAACTATTACATGAACCAGTTCTAAATCTCCACCTATTAATCCTAGTCCCATCTCCAACTTGTTAAAGATCCAATGATGAATTCAATAACAACTCATTATCCCAACAAATAATTTATTTTAATCGTTGTGTATAATACGAGAGAAGTTTTAATTATATAAAGGTAGACTTCTCTAAATCTCAAGAACTTTTCAAAAATAATCAATTTTATCATCTTAAAAATCATCATTGTTTAAATAATTCAAAGCCTAAAAAGAAATATACAAAATAACCATTCATTTGGAATACAAGTCCTCAATGCTGCATGAAATTTCGAAAAATTCCCATATGAGAACAATTATGAACTCACCTCGTGGTTAACTTATGAATTGATTTCCATTGTATTAGGATCGTTATGAGATTTCCTTGAGTTGAAAAGTATCGGAAAAATAATTCCATATTGGTGAAAACATTCTTAGTATAATATTTATCTAAAAGGTATCTGAGCAAGAACCCATCTATATTAGCAAAAATCAAGCCAGAATCTTTCCATTTTTTTTGAAGAACGCCAAACAGAATATTTATCGCAAAGGTATCTGACTTTGATATAAGTGAATACATTGAAAAGAACACCATGATGTTTCGGTACAAATAAAATTTATATGTCCAAAAAATAATCCATCAAATAAAAACAAAATTCAGATCATGCAACAAAGATTAATACTTAAAGTTTCACCATCGCTATTGAGCTGGATTCTGAACAATAAAAATCCAATAAGCCTCCCAATAACCTTAGCCGCCGACCAAAAGAAAATTTGAAAAATGAAGAAACGATCATTAGTTGTTTTTTTTTTTTTCCCTTCTGTCTTGGACCCATATAAAAAATGGAGAGATTAAAGGGAAAAGGGAAAAGAAAGTCAGAGATGAAACCTTAGATGAAATCTATTGAAAGCTTTGCGATGCAAAGCCAAAGTCTAATGATAATAATGCAACTTATTTTCAAGATCACCTACTCAGCAAGAAGGATCATACAAAGTTTGGAAGTTAGGATTCCAGCTTTAGGATCTATACAGAGAAATCACAAAGAGAAGGACAAGAAAAATAACAATAAAACCCAAAAGATTATTGCAGATATGGTCTTAAGAGTACTGTAACCTTTTTTGAAGCCTACTATTTAGTTTTTCCCCATTCCATCCATCAATACAATGCCTACCTCCAAAGATGAAAATCTTCACATTATAATCACTTCAGATTCCTACAGAATAAGAAATATAAAATTAAAAAGTGAAAATCGAAAGGGGGACGTGGAGGTCTCTCCTATAGAACAACTCCTCCAAATCCAGCATGTTCTTTCTCCAATTAACAGTTTATGTGGTCTTGCCATATCAGAATAAATTACCGCTAAATCACTGACATTGGAAAAAGCAGTTCTTCTCAAAGAACCATCACAGTCAATAATACAAGTCTGTGACAACTACAATATCGTATGCGAACAGGAAACTATAAATTAAAAATTTATAGTATGAAAAAATTACCTTGGTAGCACCCGCGTCAAGATTGTTAAAAATGCAGCTCTTCCACAATCTATGTCAAATCACATATCACAATCCCCGAACGCACTGAATTGTGACAACCTCCGGCAACCGCTCAATAAGTTTCATCTAACAATACCAAATGTACATAAACCAATAGAAAACTAACATAATTCTCACATTCGAGAAACCCATAAAATATAACTTACCATAAAGTAGTATAATTAATTACACCTCACATCACCTACATGGTTGATTTTCGACCAATTAACAAAGAATTCCAGAAACCTATTAACAAATTCTTCAATACATTATACGAGATAAATAATTTTGAAGGAGTACAAAAAAAGGGACAGAATATAAATCGTGTCACCAGAATTTATTCAAAAAATTAAGTCTGGATGAGATGGAGGCAGACGGTTCCAATGGATCCGACAATACACCCCAACATAACCAGCCATTTTTTGAATTCTGGGTTGTTTCTTTCAATTTGAAACACGGATTATTTGCAGAGAAATTAATCAATTATTATAGAGAAAAAATGAGAAAATAGTGCGTTAGGAGACAAAGAAAATATTTACTCAAAAGAGGAGGATGCAGAGGCAGTGTAGAATAAAACGACGCCTTGTTTGATTCAAGCTCACCTGGAAAAATAAAAAAGGAAAAACTCACAACAAAGCATCCAATTTCAATTCTAAATCAAGAACGGGAAAAGAAAGAGAGAGAGAAATAAGTTGAGAACCTCGATCTTGGATTACAAAATTGCCTTCTTCTACACAGATCGACAAAGGACACCAATAGGGTTGCAAATGGTTTCTTCCTTTTATGCTAATGAGATGAGATGGAAAAAAAAAAGTGGGGAAATTTGCAAAGGGTTAGAAAATTGCTCTCTTCCACAGTGATCGATATAGAGGACACAAGCTAGGGTTTCAAATGGCTTGAGGGGAGTTCTTGCCATGGTCGCGTGGTGTGTGTGAGGTGAATTGCGTGGGAAAAATGGATGAGGTTATTGTTTGGTGAAGATAAGGTGATGGTTGCAGGGGGAAAAAAAATTTAGATGTTGACGATAGTAACTGGCCGACACGTGTCCTCCTTAATAGTGGCAAAAGTTGGCCTCTTTTATATTATAGGGATAAATCAGAAAACATTACCATTACAATAAATAAGTGACATGGAATAGCCGTTATAGATACTCTAGGCAGTTCAAAATATTTGATAAATCAATCACAGCTATATGAGAGAAAACACTCATTTCCTCCCACTGGTAATTAGAAACCCTTACAAAGTACAGGTAAAATAATCACGAAATCAGCCCATAATTTACTCTTTTAAAGTAAGCCGTGCATTTTGGACTTTAACAGATAACTTCAACTTCTGATCCTCCATGTCTCTCAAAACTGTAAGCAGATTCGCACGATATACCTCACATCGTTGATTTATGCGGTCCAACTCAGCAGTCAGTTCACAAATTTTCTTCTCTCTCTCATCCTGCAAAACAAAAATGACAAATCCGCATTAACTCAATATGGCATCAGGATTCCAAACATATTCAGGATTATACGTCTGCACTTAAGTAGTTAACAGTTTTGCTAACGGACAAAAAAGTGGAACTGACCAGGCCATCAATCTCATTTGAAAATATAGCAATCGTGCTCATTTCAAGTTTTTTATTAAAAAATACACAAGTACAAAAAAGAAAGAAGGGAAAATTTTAACCCAAGAGCAATATGGATCTTAAATAATTAGGCAAGAACTTCAAGCAGTTGAAATTTATTAGTACCTGCATGAAGATGATGGTTGCTAAGGGGATTGGTGGTAGAGGAGAGGCGCTGGTGGCCTCTGGTTTCCATTCCTTGTCTACACCCCCACAAAAATAAATACTTCTTTTCTTTTAGTAATCAATATTTCCTATTTTCTTATCTTTCTATACATTCATTTCGATGCATAGTCTCCATCGCCAGTGGCGGAGAGGGGTGCTTCCTTGTGGACAATTAACTAGAGATCATGGTATTATTAAACACATAATTATTACCATCATATTATTGGGAGTCTAATTTCTGGACTTATTTCATATTGTCAAATTACATTGACGATTTAGAGCTACAGGGTATAGTCATATATTTTCAAGTAAGATGATCAAAACAGCAATTAGACTAGGTGCACACGGTCCCTGAAACTTCTTAGTCCTTATTTTAGCAATGTTATTGTTCACAAAAAGTTACCAAATTTTCTCTTGTAAATCAATACCAGTAGGAACAACTAGACAATTACATATGATATTTTGGAAGAATCGGCAAATATTGGAGTGTGAAACCAGGAAACTGGAAAAGTGATAAATTGATAATAGAAGACAACATAGGGTTTACCTAATAACAATTAGTAGAAAGCTAGTCACCAACCACTTACTTTGCTCCATCTCCTTCCTGCCATTTTCTGATGAAAAAATGCCCCCAACCCACCATGAAACCCTTCTGCCCACA
The DNA here is from genome assembly GCA_903798385.1 of Fraxinus cuspidata. Taxonomy (NCBI): domain Eukaryota; kingdom Viridiplantae; phylum Streptophyta; class Magnoliopsida; order Lamiales; family Oleaceae; genus Fraxinus; species Fraxinus cuspidata. Next base: position 10,004 of record CAIGRP010085488.1, on the reverse strand, counting down.
ATTTCTCAGCCAAATAATGTAGTCTCCAATCTCATCCAAGTAAATCGCCTTTACTTTTTTGACATTTATTAAAGCTAGAAACAACTTACGAGAATAAAAGCTAAACATACATATCTTAACAAGATCTCCCATGTAGCAATCAAGTGTAGGTTGCACGTTGGCATTAATCTTAAGGGTTATGATTTAACGACATAGAGCCAACTGTTAATTTATTGAGAATAAGGCTTATTTTATTGTTGTCTTTGCATGATTTACCACACATCTATCTAAAAAAATTCTCATTTCAGCTGCAGTAGCAACGTGATACACTACTTGCCAGCATAGACTCCTATGTCGGTTATAATGCCCAGACTTTCAATAGAAAGTAAATGCAAAGATTCAAAAGTTTAGAAACCCCGTGAACTAGTCCCTAGTTGAGGGACTTAACTGCAATTTACAAAAATTTATGCCAAGCTACAGTAACTTGTGAAAAGTGTTCTGGGAACATATACTTTTATCTTTTAAAATCATGTCAAATAAACTCATCATGGTAAAACCAGATAATCATTTCATTGATAAGGGAACATACAAAGCAAGATTTTTGTAGATGGTACAATTTATTTTGTATATATGTATACATGTAAACATGTAAATAGGTATATTTAATAATATAAATTTGGATATGTAAAATAGTATATTTACTAGTATAAAGTGGGATAATTGTTGTTGGTATAAATTAAGGATAGTTTTGAGGTTAAGACAAGGAATCACGCATGAGATTGAAGGAAAGTAGCTATGTTTGGGGTCTAGTGCCTAAGGAAATGATTGAAGTTTCGAAAAAAGCATTTAATCAATGGTCAAACCTTAGAAACTAGCATACTTTTATACACACACGAGAACAAAAGCCACACCACACCAACCCCCTCACACATCCAACTCTCTTTTCTATCTTCTTTTCTCTCCGTGACACAGAAGACACACACATTAGAGTAGTGTTTTGTTATTTGAAAAGTCAAAGGGAGCCTCAATTTAGTCCAACAGCCAAATGTTTTTCAATTTCTTAACAAATCTTTATAAGTAAGTACGATATGTTGCATGTAAACTATGTACTTTGTTTTAAATCTTGGAAATCATGTTTTTGGATCCCATATGAATACGAATATGAATATTAGCATGATACGGGGATAAAGTTTAATAGGGCTTTATGCACATTAATTTTATCACCGAAGTTCAGTAAAATTCTTGTATCTCTATGTATGTTGTGAATTATCTTTTCTTGATTTTAAATACGTTATATAATTTATCCGCATATTTATTGAGTATTATCTCACCCCCTCGTCTTACCCTTAAAAGAAACTAGCAGTTCAAGTTGGTCATACACAAAGATAACTTACGTGAAGGATTTAATAAATATGTTCATGGTATATATTTTTTTTATGTTAAGGATTTAAGTGATGAGCATTGAACTATTTTTTGTTGTATGTCAAAATTTATAGAACCTACAACGTTGATTTGAAAGATTAGTTTATTATTATTAACTTTTTGTGTCAATAGTTGTCTTCTATTGTTTAGATAAATCCATGTAATTTATAACGCCACAGACTTTTAAATAAGAATCAAATGCAAAAATCCTAGTTTAGAAACCAAATTGTGAACTAGCCACTAGTTGAAGGACCAAAAACTGCAATTCTAAAAAAAAAATTCTAGCCATGTTGGCCACGAAGGCGTGAACAGTAAAGCGGGAAAACATTTTTTTTGGAAAAATAAGATACTTAGCCTTTATTTGACAACCATTAAAACATAACTCTTTTTTTCTCAAAGTAATTTTCAACCACACATTCTCATAATAAAATATTCAGCACATAAACTCAAAACTTTTTCTACTTTTTAATCACACATTCTTTAAAAAAAAAAAAAAAAACTATTTCAAAATTCATTTTCCCTAAAAAAATTTATTTTTAATTATTNTAGCCTTTATTTGACAACCACTAAAACAAAACTCTTTTTTTCTCAAAGTAATTTTCAACCACACATTCTCATAATAAAATATTCAGCACATAAACTCAAAACTTTTTCTACTTTTTAATCACACATTCTTTAAAAAAAAAAAAAAAAACTATTTCAAAATTCATTTTCCCTAAAAAAATTCATTTTTAATGATTGTCAAACGAGGGATTAATTAAAAGGGTATTAAGGAAAGATTAGGAAGGGATATTGCAAATCAAATATACGATTGATGTATTATATGCTTTAATATATATTTATATATATATATATATATTAGTGTACAATTATGTATTCTAGAAAAGGAATAACGGAATGCATTAATAAATCATTGATTTTAATTTACTTTATATATTAAACATATATGGAAGACAAACCATCAATTTTCCTATACATGGTAGCTCATGGGTATTTTATTAAATGATTGGCTATGCATTATGTGCACAACAGATAAATAGATACCATGTCGTACATAATTGAGCAATCAAATACCTTTAAAAAGAATTTTGCACTATTGCAAAAAATTATATATTTATAATCAAAAAGTTAATTGTATTGATCAATCTCTTCTTTACCAATAAATACACTCGCTACTCAAGCACATCTGCCACACCACACGACACACATCTCTTTCCTTTCACATGCGCACGCACATCCAAATACACCCACTAAAGTACTTTCAGTTTAACAAATGAAGGGCAACAGTTTAGTTGTTTCAAGGATTTTTCACACATCTTAGTTCCAAGCAGGTAAGTGTGTTTAAGTAATTTTGTCTATGGTGTTACTATTATTAGGATAAATTTATGGGCGGGTCCTATATGAATACGTTTATGATAAGAGGATCGAAGTTTATTAACACAATGCATAGAAAATCTCTACCACCTAAGTTCGGTATTTTCCTTGTGCCTTCTTTATGTATGATATGATATAATTCATTTACAAAATTTTACATGATTTGCAAATTTATGGTTCATGCGTATTGAGTATATCTCACCCCTTTCCCCCTACAAGAAACTACCAGTTCGAGACAATCAAGCGAGGAGTTGGCTTATGAGCGAGATTCATCAACTTCAAGGAATAATTGTGGAGCATATTTTTTTATCTTATGGAATTAAGTGATTATAAACGAACTTATTTTCGTTTTATGTCAAAATTTATTGAACCTACAACTTTGCTTTGAAAAGAATGGTGTATTATTAATAACATTTTTAATCATTAGTCTTTTTACTGCATCGATGATTCCATAGAAATTTATCTTTATGTTATTTTGAAATCTTAAGTAAATTTTTAGTGACACTCGGGAACATCACATTGACCCTTCACCAGTCCCAAAATTGAGCTTAAACTGCCCAAAGAACCCCATAACATCACCTATGACCTCACTGGTGTTTAAATTATGTCCAACTTTAAATATATAGAATTATAATTTTTCATGAATCCATATTCCACAAATTGCCCCCAGGTAGCCCATAAATCCCAAAATTTCCACGTGGACCACAATTATTAGCTCTAGCATATAAGCCACACTATCTCTTAGGCTAAGTATTCCCCTCTATAGCTTTGTTTCGAACTAAAACCATTGTCTAAAATAACATTTGAGGCTTACGCCTCAACTTGGACTTCAAAGCTAAGCATTGCCTTTTTTGGGCATTTTATTTTGTCTTTTATGCCTTTGAACTGATAAAGAAGGGAAAGGGATGGAAGTGCAACATTGCAAGTGGAGCATGATAAGGAAGAATAAGAAAAATCTCAATAGTAAGGAATGATGATTGAATAATCAAATAGATGATTCTCTTAAAGATTGTGATGACATAGGAGACTTCTAGATTGTCTCTACTTCTTGTAGTAGAATACAATTTGTTATTAATAATTTGAGAACCTATTCTTGCTACTATATTAATGTACTTTATGTTTGTTTGTAAGTTAGACTATTAAATGTTAATTTATTTGAGTACAAACTTTTTCGATGGTTCATGGTTTATTTTAACCATGTTTTTGTGCTTCTATATTCTTTTTGAGTATTCTATTGGTTTGTCTTGAGCTTACACCTTATCTCACTGAGATAAAATGCCTCAATACACAATTAAGCCTTTTCAAACATTACGTAAAATAAATACGTTGATTCTATAGTTTGAAACTCAAAATATATGTCCAATACATCTTACTCTTTACCCCTATTTTATAAACAAGTAAGATCTGAAAGTGTACATTTAGCAAATATGTATACTGCTTCCCAACTCATGAAATTTAAGTGCTTCATATTTAGGACCACCTAAGAGCATTCATATCTACTTTTTCCTTATTTTAACACTACAAAAACTAAAACAAGTAAGAAATAACAGAATATAAAATCTCTAGACTCTAGGAAGTTAACATGATAATTCCTCAAATTAACCCATAGTGTAGAAAGAGAAAGGAAGTCTGAAGTATCTAACCATGGATAAATGTGATGCTGCTTGATTTTCTTCGCCTCCATGTTTTTCTTGATTGCTTCCACTTGCAAAATTGGTTCCTTGCGTGGCTCCAGGATTTTTATTCTTTGCAGCAGCAACCTGCTTTGAAGCCTCTTGTAGAGCATTCATTGCAACATTGTATACATGTATGGATTTTGCGCCTTCTTCTACAAATTTTACGGCCTCTTGGCGTAGATTATTGTAACGAACAGTTTCAGACTCCCTGTAATTGCAGGGCAGCTGTGAAGCATGTTCACTCATACCATCTCCACCACCACTTTTCGCATTTCTTGTCCAACGTTTCAAAACATACTCAGTAGGAAGTGTCAAAACGTTTTTTGCTCTGAATACTGATAGTACGTGTCTGCAAATGATACCTGAAAATTCAAACATCCGACAGCTACAGTTAGCTTTCATCTCAAATGCGTTGAACTGAACAGTGTGCGCTTTGTGCTCTTCCCCAAATTTGGCTACCCGATATGTTGTGACTGTTCCCGAGCCATCAATTTTAGTTGCAGGATTAGCCAGAGTCTCGACCAGTTCTTCTTGGAATTTCATGAATATCCTCCTTGTGTAGAGGTTAGCAGCTTGTTTTTCCATAGGTGAGGGTGTCTTCAAAACTGGAGCAGTATTAGTTGTATCAAAGTCTGCCTTCAATTCCTTTTCATGCCAGCCTGATATAGCCTGTTCATATTGTTTAAAGAATGACTGTATAGTGGTTGATTGATCTACAAATCCATCAAAGAATGAATTTCTGGCCTCACTGTGTTCCACTTGGAACAATTCCCCAAAAAACACGTCTCGCATATAGACAGGGACCCACTGTTCACGTGCATTATACATAGCCTGAAGCCATTCATTATCCACGAGGTAGAATCTATCCAGGAGGGCTGCCCACTGTGATTCAAACTCCTCAACTGTCTCGACTTCATTGACACATTTTTTAAACTCAATATAAAATGTAGGATTTGTTTGATACACATGCACCAGTTTCTCCTGTGTTTCTCTAAATATGCCCCATTTACAGAAACGATGGCGTGTTTCTGGCAGAACTTGTGCCACTGCCATCTGAATGAGTTGATCAGGGTCAGTTGTCATGGAGACAGGGCTGCGTCCGGACATTGCTTGGAGCCATGTTTGGAGGAGCCAGATTAATGAGTCATCAGACATATTGAGAAGCAAGGCACAACCAAACAGGACAGGCTGAGCATGATGATTTAGACCGGTGAATGTGACAAAAGGTACCTTATGGTGGTCAGTCTTATAAGCTGCATCAACTCTAACAGTGTCCCCAAAGTAGTTGTAGTTCATCCTTGAAGTTGCACTGGCCCAGAAAATATTTCCAATGGATTCTTCGTTATCACCCTGAATTGCGTAAAAGAAAGCTGGATTCTCCGCTTGCATTCGTTTCAGATAGTCCATTATGTATTGACCCCCACCCCCAAGGTTTCTTTGTCGGTTACTGCTGCTATTCATGTGTGTTACTCGTTATCTCCCACAGTGAGCTGCAACACACAGTATTCTACTCATTAAGAGTAAGTTAACTTGATTATAATATCATAAACCATTAGTTAACTGATTGTGAATGTGCAAATGGTGAGAAAACTCCGTCAAGGCGTGAATATTAAATGGCGCACTAAATTTATAGAATTTTCCAAATGCTCATGTTGAAGAACTCATATTGCATCAATTATTTCTTCTATACCTTACCACTAATCAGTCATCTTACACGCGCAGACATAAAATGCAGTAAATGTTTGTTTGGTACGGCTTATTTTCAAATCATTTTTCCTCAAACTCATTTTCAAATCATTTTCCCTCAAAACTCGTTTTCAACCACAAGTTAATTTTTGCTCTTGGATTCATAATTAAACACCCTACTTTTTTAACTACGCATCCTCAAAGAAAACATTTTTCACTTCAAATAATCTCTCCAAACAAACACAACATAAATACAACATTACATCAAAACGTATAATTTTTAGAAAAAAATAAACAATTAAACTTACACAAAATCTCACTGAAATTCAATTTTTCTCCTTTTTTGATAAATTCCAATTCTAGATTCAAATTGAAGTTAACAAAGCAAGGACTGCTGAGTTTATCCAAAAACTCGAAACTTCCAGCAGCCATTTTTCAATCTAAAAATTGAAATCCAACAGAAAAGGGAAATCGGAGCGTAAAAGAGAGGAACAAAACCGAGGTAAAAATGGTGGCAGGACTACCGGCGGGCTGCGGCTACTGGCCGGTCGGACGGTGGAGCTTGAGAGTCGACACTTTATGAATTTTATTTATTATTGTTGTGTTTAATTGTTTTATGTCCATCACGGGAAGTTGCAGTAGGCTTGGATTCGGGTTTGGTTGATTCTGAGTTGGAACCGAAGTCGACTTGATAGCTTTGGATAAATTTCAACTTAAATTGATTTAATTCATTTTTTTCCAAAACAAATCGATTTGGATAGGTTTGATTTAATTAAAGTTTGAATATTTGTTAGAATTAAAAAAATTGTTCACCAATATTAGGTTTGTTTGTCTATATATAAAATTTATTTTGAAAAGATAGGGACTATTTTCATGATAATGATATTTTTATTTGCTAATTACCCTATTAACATATACATTCTTGTTTACATTAAGCCCTCTGACAAACATTATTTAGGGAAAATGAAATTTTAATTAATGATTTTTAAGAAAATGTGTGATTAAAAAGTATATGAAAAAATTTTAAGTTTATATGCAAAAATGAGAACGTGTAATTAAAAATAAGTAAGTCCAAAAAAATAATGGTTGTAAAACATGTGCTAAGTTTGACATCCTAATGCATGGCATCCATCATACCCGTTAATTTTTACACCATCCTTTCACATTACTGGCCAAAATTTAATATATAGAAATGAATTTCAAAAAAATTTAAAAAAATAATGGTTGTCAAACATGTGCTAAGTTTGACATCATAATGCATGACATCCATCATACCCATTAATTTTTATACCATCCTTTCACATTACTTGCCAGAATTTAATATATAGAAATGAATTTCAAAAAAATTTAAAAAAATAATGATTGTCAAACATGTGCTAAGTTTGACATCCTAATGCATGGCATACATCATACCCATTAATTTTTACACCATATAGAAATGAATTTCAAAAAAATTTAAAAAAATAATGGTTGTCAAACATGTGCTAAGTTTGACATCCTAATGCATGGCATCCATCATACCCATTAATTTTTACACCATCCTTTCACGTTACTGGCCAGAATTTAATATATAGAAATGAATTTCAACGACAATGTACACATAACTTAATTCTATTAATATATAGAACTTGTTTGATACCCAATTTTTTCAAAATACATTTTTGTCTATCTTCTTCTCAACTATACATTATTCAATAAAATAATATTACATGCAATCCAAAAACATTTCTATCATTTTTAACCACACATTCTCCATAAATCTACTATTCCAAAATGTATTATAAAAAAAAAAATTGGACTCAAACAAACCCATATAATGTAAATGGTAAAAAGTCGATTTTTTTTCAAAATCATCTTATATATCCGATAGTCGCCAACAAATAATTACATCAAAATGAATAGTAAGGCTACAATCTAAATTTGGAGTTTAAAATTTAATCACCATTCCAAATATAAACAATTCTTCTCCTTACTTTTCTTTTCTTTTAAAATATGGAGTTTTGATAGAAAAAGATGATAAACAAATATTTTAGAAAAAATATATTTATATATTTATTATTTTATTTTTTAAATTTAAAATGTGAATTTTAAAAGGAAAAAAAAATGTATATTGGGTTGGGTCTCTTAATCGACATATTAGTTTTTTTAACAGCAACCAACAAATTCGACCTGACTTTTTAATGATTAAAATTATTAATCAAACCAAATTGATTTTTGGTTCAAATCGACCCAAGCCAACCCGACTTTGTTTGATTTGGTCAATTTTTCGATTTTTTTTGTCCAGCCGTAATTGTAGCTACACTCCTCGAGTTTCTTTAATTAATTTGTTTGAACCTTAGCCCTTGTTTGATGGCCATTATAAAAAGAAATTGGGGAAAATAATATTTTGAATAGTGATTTTTCAAAGAAAGTGTGGTTAAAAAATAGGAAAAAAAATTTGTTTTACATAAAGAATATTTTATTGTGTAAATGTGTGACTAAAAATGAGTATGAGAAATAAAGAAATTTAATTTATATAGAGTTAAACAGTGGCTTAGTTTCTAAACTTACCCTTTTAGCACAAATAAGTCTAATACAAGGTGGAAATGTTTATATTTCTGTCAAGTTTCTATGGTTCGAAGCCTTCACTTCGATCTTGACGGGATTTGCAAAGCAGCAATCAACTAATTTGAATGAGTGTTTCTAATATTTGATTGCAAGATTTTATATGCCCTTAGAATGACAGATTTCCATGTAGTTTGTACGTGATTCCCATTGTCGTGATATCAAATGAATTTTGTAAAACCAATTTTGAAAGTTTAATTTATTGCGTTGAATGGATTTAATTTCTAGATCATTGAAGATATTTAATTGTTTTAAATTTTTGAGTTATATAACCATTAGATATTTCAATTGCTAAAATAAGGTATTACTTCTATAATAAAGAACATGAGAACTAGACTGATTATGCATTGACTATTGGGAGAAACTATGAATATATAATCAGGGGCGTACGCAAAACTTTAATGTTATGGGGGCACAATCGAACTTGGAAAGAAGTTGAGAGAAATTTTACAATCGAAAATTTACGTCCAAAAAAATCATGAATAAAACTATATGTACAGAAATATTATTACAGAACTTTTACAGAATAAATTTTTTTTCCAAAAATAACCTTTTAGATAGAATTTGCAATCATAGTCACTACAAAAATATAAATATTTTAATTAAATCCTCAAAAAATTTATGGATTCAAAATCTTTAACAAATTTAACACCAAATATGATACAAGATTTTATTGATCTAAGAACAACAACTAACAATGAAATACTAACCTAAGAGAAGAATTAAAAGAATTTTTACAAAAATATTTAGATCCAAGATTGAAAAGTAAAAATACTTATATTGATAAACAAGCAATTAAATTTGAAAAAGATATACAAAAATTTATATTTAATCTAGAAAGAAGAATCAATGAATTAGATATAATTATTGAAGAAAAAACTTTAACAAAAGATAGTCAATTTTATAATATCATGAATAAAACTATATGTACAGGAATATTATTACAGAACTTTTACAGAATAAATTTTTTTCCAAAAATACCCTTTTAGATAGAATTTGCAATCATAGTCACTACAAAATATAAATATTTTAATTAAATCCTCAAAAAATTTATGGATTCAAAATCTTTAACAAATTTAACACCAAATATGATACAATATTTTATTGATCTAAGAACAACAACTAACAATGAAATACTAACCTAAGAGAAGAATTAAAAGAATTTTTACAAAAATATTTAGATCCAAGATTGAAAAGTAAAATACTTATATTGATAAACAAGCAATAAAATTTCAAAAAGATATACAAAAATTGATTTTTAAT
>CAIGRP010085486.1:26347-66928 GCA_903798385.1 Fraxinus cuspidata | reverse complement strand
ACACGATAAATTTGAATTTTTTAAATGATGAAAATAGCTTGAAATTTTACAAAAAAAAATTATAATTAAATTTAACTATTGTGTAATTGTAGCACCCGAAAGTTTTCTAGAATGAAATTTGTTTTATAATTTTGAGAGTTGGGGGACTAAAATGAAATAGGTATAAAATATTTTATTTTTCTTGAGTCTAATACTTAAAATTTGATAAAAACAAGTTTTATTATATCAAGATTGAGCTCGTTAGATAGTTCTTATTAAATGAAGCAGCGTGGACTCGTAAAAAAATTCAATTTGGATATGATCAAACCAATTTAGAGTAATCAAAGAGTTATGGATAAATGGACCTTAAGGAATTAATTCATTTGTCAGTAATTAGCCTCACTTTATCCCATAATTTGTTTTCCTCTGTTAGTTTAGTTAAAGTGGAATTTTAAGTCTTAATCGTATTTAAGATAAAACTTCTCAATTTCTCTAGCCTAAACCTATATATAGCTCACGGGTTCCCAAGCATTTGCCTACAAAAATTTCAAAAAGCTTTTATCTAAAGAAAATAGAAGGATTTCAGAGAAATCGTCCCATTTGCTTATTTTGCAATCAGAAAACAAGAAGCCAATTTGTACACAGTACAGAAAAAAAAATTCAAAGCGTACGCTTACCTACATTTCAAGAAAAGAATTTGAAACGTACATTCTTATTTCGTTTAAGAATTCATTTTATTTATCGAGATAAGATACTTATGTACAAGTGAGTTATTTTCTTATATTTTTATGTATTCAATTGAATATGCATGAATTGACAGTGGACATTTGAGTTATTTATAAAAAAATTATGTACTCTTTCAAGAATGTAAAATGACATAAGATGTGTATCTCGCTCGATCATCTATATACTACATAAGAGAATAGTGATATGACATGTCTATTCTATTATTATATAATTGTGTATGAAAATTGCTCGTATTTTACTGGTTATTTTTAAATACTCACTCTTACAAATATTTTACAGGTTAGTTCGAATCGATTGATTTTGTGGCAGAATGGTGATGCGGGCTGCTATTGGATTTCAGAAAATAAAATGATTAGGTTTTATGTTTTTAATTGATTAATTATTTTCATTCGTGTTCAAGAACGTGTTTATTTAAATAGTAATTGAGTACGTATATTTCGAATAATAAAATTTAGATGTTTAGTTGAAGTTCATGAATAACCCATATTTATATTGAATAAATTATTTTTATCGTTCCGTATTTAATGTAAAGAAGAATGAGTTTTTGGTAACACTCCAATATTATGAAAATTCGGGGTGTTACAGTAATCGAGTAATCATTTCTGGTGGAATTGACAACCATGACTTGTTTGCCCACTTTATTATTTTACGCTTGCGGCACACCTATTTTAACGAACAACATGCCGATATCATTTTTATAAGTTTAGTAATCAAAATTTGATCACCTCAAATTTCAATGAGTAATCGAATACATTTTCCAAAATTTATACCTTGTTTGATACACATTCTTTCAAAATACATTTTTTTCAAAACTCATTTTCAACCACACATTTTTCAATAAAATAATATTTTTCATCACATTAATAAATTTTTCTTACTATTTAACCACATATTTCTCATCATGTTATTATTTAAAATATATTCTTTTTTTTCAAATTTCAATGAGTAATCGAATACATTTTCCAAAATTTATACCTTGTTTGATACACATTCTTTCAAAATACATTTTTTTCAAAACTCATTTTCAACTATACATTTTTTAATAAAATAATATTTTGATCACATCAATAACTTTTCCTTACTTTTTAACCACATATTTCTCATCGTATCACTATTTAAAATATATTTTTTCCTCAATAATATACATCAAACACGCTTAAAGGGTGTTTGGTGGAAATTAAAATTAGATTTTTAGTAGATTTTGATATGAGTTTTGGAATGTGTGGTTGAAAAGTTGTGAGACCCATAAAAAATATGGTTACTATTGATTGTTTAATTTGGATTAAAATCTGATTTTATTCCGAATCAAACAGGAGCTTAATAAGTAATTGAAGACGGGACAATTTGTTAATAGCCGACAGAGTGCCACATGTGCATTACATTAGTCACGCCACTAATTTCGTTAAAAGTTTGAAATAGATATTATGCTAGTGAGTAATGTTCAACGTTCGAATAAATTTATTAACCAAAATTCGATATCTTAAACTTCAGTGAGCAATCAAATATACAAACATAAGTTCAGTGACCATCATGACAATTAACTCGTGAAACAATGACAATTGTACATAGTGTAAAGGTAGTTGGACAGCTCGGCTCAAGCTAATTTTCGTATATTAAATAAGAAAACAATCTTTTATCTTATTTTTAGATTTATTTTTCAAAAGAAATAATGGACAAGTAAGTCGTTTTTCACTCACCCAATGAGCATTTTGAATGAAAACAGTAATCAATATGAGACGTGCAAACTAATGTAAAGTTGAAGACAATTAACCAGTAAACAAAAATTAGGTAAATAATTGTTACAATGAACAAATATTGATAACCTTAAATACAATTAAAACACAACTAATAAAAGTTATGGTAATAAAAATTTGCGGTTTAAATATAAGTAGCCCTTTTCAAAATACTAAAAGGAAGACTTGAATTTGACATTTAGCCCTTGTTTAACAACCATGATTTGGAGAAAATAGAGTCTTCAGTAGTGATTTTGAGGACAGCGTGTGGTTAAAAAAAAGGAAAAAATTTGAGTTTATGCACGAAATATTTTATTACATGAATGTGGTTGAAAATGAGTATATAGAAAAAAGAGTGGGTAAATAATGATTGTCAAACAGGGGTTTAGATTGTTTCAGACATCATTCCTTTAACTAAATGTGTTTGATACGTTAAAAGGAATAACGCGAGGATCCCTAATATGTAATCTTACATAACCTCAAATATTGTCAGTTTCGGTTCGTATATTAATTAATACAATGCAAGCAAAAGTTTAATGACATTGAAGGGATACTAAATGAACGGAATTGGAATAGAAGTGGAATATAATGCCAATTTTGAGGCCGATTTATGATAATGAAATCAACTAGCAAAAAAGCATTAACGTTACAAAGACTAATGTTTGATTACGGTACAATCAAGTTCCAATTCACTTATTACTCCAAATGGTTAAATTTTTTTTAAAATTAATGAATTATGTTGTGCAATGTTTTAGTGCCAACTGTGTCCAAGATTAAGTGATTGGATTAATATCATGATTTTAATCTAAATTAAAATTAACTATTAATTACATGTTTCGTGGACTCGGGTGGACGGTGAGGGGCATGGGGGTTCACATGTTCCCCAAACTTTTTTTTTCTTTTTCTTTTGTTGACAAAGCATGTTTGATGTGGATTAAAATTAATTTTAAACTAAGTCAAAATCACAATTAATTTAAATCACATATTTAATAGGATTACTAACTTTTCAACTTTTATTAAAATTTATTAAAAATCTGATTTTAATCATCACTGAACAGTGGAAAAATCACAATAGATCTAAGTCTTTTTATCTCACGCACTCGCTACTCTTTCCTTCACGCCTTTTACCAAAAATTTAACTCTTCTAATTTTTCAAAATTTATCTATAAGTTCATCACGAATTACCACGTCCATTGCGAATCTTCACTTTTCAATCAAATTTTCAACTAATTAAAACCTAAATCTACGTTTTTACTACCAATTGGCACTAGTATTGCTGCAAAGTGATTGTCGTTATGCCACCACAAGCCTCGTTTGCCAAAGCAATTCTGGCACCACTTCCACTCAATAGACCTCTAGACACAATCAACTTAAAGTTATTTTACCTTTAAAATTGAAAGGTAATTGGTGGTAGACGACAATAACTTATAATTCCAAATTTTTATTTAAAGTGAGAAAAAATGGGTTTGGATTACATTAATTGTTTGTTTTCATTCTATTTGATTTATGTTGAGGAATAATTTTTGAATTTTGCATATCGGAATTATTCAAATTGATTTGGAATGGGTTTCGAATGATTTATGTTATATGTAATGTTTTTGAATTGTGTATGTAGAATGAGTTTGGATTGATTATGTCCACTTTGACCTATATTTATTAAATTGTGTTTGGTTGAATTGATTATTAGTATTGAATACCGATTGTATGTTTTTCCTTAGATAACTTGAATTGATTGTTGATATAAAATACACAACAAATTCTTTAAATGTAAATATGCATTTTTCTTGCGATGAACAAAACATCAATAAAAGGAACGTTCAAAACAAAATATATGAAAATAATGAGTAAAGTATTAATGAAAATGTTCTTTAAAAGTAAATCTACGTTTTTTCAAGTCAAGTATGAATCATTTAGGAATCAAGAATAAAGCATTCAATTTATACGTATTTGATTCTGCCCCTAACTAAAAAGTCTGTATCCGTCATTGGTGAGGTTGACGACTTTTCAACCACGTATATCATTAACTTCTATCAAAATTTACAAAATTTTTTATTTTAATCTCCACTGAAGAGTGGCTAACTACATAGTTGAACTAACATATGTCGAGACATAAAGTTGACAATCACTTACATGAATTAAACTTGGCAACTACTATAGTAGTACACAATCCTTGCACCAACTATTCTTTGGTTAATAAATTTTACAATGGTAAATTTTTGGAGAATGTGTGGTCTAAAAGTAGAGAAAAATTGAATTTATGAGTAAAACTATTTTATTGGAAGAATGTGAAATTGCTAATGAGTTTGAAAAAAAAAAAAAATCAAAACAAGGCTAATAACACAAGCAATTCTTGCACAATACGGTTCCATCCCAATACCTCCCAAAATCACTTGCTGAAGTAAAACTTCGATAAATAAATGTTCAATGAATTAATAATCTTGTAAAATATATATGATGATAATATTTTTTGAGATCCTTTAAGACCTAATGAATATATAAAATAACAATTGCTTAAATTCATAAAAGTTCATACTAATATAAATTAACAAACTTTTACTTTGACAATATTTTTTTCAATTCACATCTTTTTTCAAAATATACATCTAAAGTCTTTTGCATTTTCACCGATCTAATCTAGCTATATTGTTGATGGAAACAAAATGTTGAACACAACTAGTCTTTGCACTCAAACCAAACTCGACTTCTTTCCTAATTTTTTGCAATGCACAGACTACATTTGACATAATTTATTCATTTTATACAAAGTATTTATATAAGGTTACGATTTCTTAAAATGTCTTTTTAGAAGAAATAGTTGGTAAAACGCAATTATCATCTGGATCATGATCATCGTTAATATGTGTATTGAATACCACTTGAATAATATCTTAATCAGTAGAAAATTCCATTACCGCGTCATTTTCACTAGAATAATCTAAAAGGTGCTCGATATCTATTATATTTTTATACCATAGACTAGAAATAACTTCACGCAATCCATTCAATCCTTCATATTCACTAACTTTTTGTTCAACATTAATATAATTGAATTTTGTAGTGTCGAAAACAATTCGCAATAATGGTTGTCTTCACATCAATGTTCCAAGCCGCATTAATAAAATTGATAGCATTCAATATGTTTATTTTTTCAGGATTTGTTGTTCGTAGCCTTCCAATATGTTAGAATAAAAATGACGTCGATAATGAATTTTTAGCACTCTAATAATTCCAGCATCACGTCGATATAAAATACTCTATAAATTAACAAATATTCATTTATCAATAACTTAATAACTCATTTAAAATAATAATTTTTCTTGATTTCAACATTATTATTTTATAGAGGTTTTATTGTATAACAAATATATATGGGCCTATGGCATTCCACTTCGGAGAGCAGATTGGATGGTTCCAAGAGGGTGTTGTGGCCCTTGTGTACGAAGTGGGCTTATGCAGATTATGAATGCTATGGGACCACCAATGTATTTTTGTGTTTTTGCTTGATGAAAACACGTACGTTCCGTTGATTTTAATATATAGTATGAATTGGTATTAAACTTAATTGATTTTAAGGTGGGTCCCTAGTTAACATTGATTGATTTTAATTTATTTAAGTTAATAGGAGGATCATTAATTGGATTTTTTATTCTAATTTAAATGACAGCTAAGCACGGTGCTTAGTATATCAAAATTCACACACACGCGCGCGTAAAGGTTTTGGTAAAAATTAGTTTTTAATAAAAAATCAAGGTACCTTCCTTTTGTACAAGAAGCAAAATCAAAACTCACAACGTCGAGATCTCGATTTCGCTCTCCTTTCTACATAATTTTGCCATTGATTCAATATCAAAATATGTATTTCTACGTAAGTTCGCGATCCCTAAAGCGTGGCTCGCACGTAGTGTTCGCTTTTTTGGAAGTTCCCATTTATTAACTTATATAGCTCTTGTTTGAGCCTCATTTTTCTTTTCAAAATGCATTTTTAAACAGTGATTTGATCCAATTTTAGTAACACATTTTTCAATAAAATAATATTACATACAAATTCAAAATATTTTCTTATTTTTTAATCATATATTCTTCATCATAACACTATTATAAAATACATTTTTTTTTAAAATGGGACTCAAACCGCCCCATAAGTTAACATAGTGATCTAATAAGCCATGCGTGCAATAATTACGCGTACTTATCAATATTTTTGCCAAGTCAAAACATTTGCGCCTAATAAGTAATAGCTAATAAGTGCGCCCACTTCCGCAGTTGACAAAACCATTGGAAGAATCGAAAGTAAACATCAATTAAATCATTTTTCAACTCGAATATCAAATGTATCTCGTCATTTCAACAATTTCAATTGGTTCTTTTCTTTGAAATTATAATATAGAATTATTGGCATTACTATTAAATAAAAACCTATTTAATATACCAAAGTTCAAGTCACATTTTTCACTATGAAAATTTACAATTCCGTCAAAATTAATCATTATTCAACACACTAAATCTATTTATTTTCTTTATTATTTTCCGTGTCCCCATCATTTTAATAATGAATGATTATCCAAATATTAATAAATTATATTTTCAGGAGATAATTTAATTCTTTAATTAGGAAGTCATGTTATCTAGACCGTGCACATGCATAAGATAGATCTACAATTATAGAAATGATTACTTTCTATTGAAGAAAATCAATTAATATTGTAAGTAACTGGCCAAAGAGTTGGTTTTTATTTAACTACTATGATCAAGTCTGATCTACTGTTCTCAATGGACAGAATAAAAATTTCCCAAATTTCACTACTATAATTATCCGGTAGGCGAGTCAATTCAATTATTTCTTATTATTTATTTGACTAATTTTTTTTTCACATATTTGGTTTTATATCATAAATATATTGAAATGAGTGATGAATAAGTGGACGATATTTGTGAGACCTTCAAAATGTATGAATAAAAAAATAATTGTCTATAACACGAGCCAAATTATAGGCAACTGTCTTTAGATATATATTACTCAAGCCGAACAAGATTAAGAAACAAACAAATATTTTCTTTATTGTCGTTATTTGGAGTAAATAAAAATTAGATTTTTAGTCAATTTAGATAAAGTTTATGAAGTAAGTTGTTAAAGTTGATAAAAGTTATACGTTCTATAAAATATGTGACAAAATTAATTGTTAATTTTAATTTAAACTCTTATCAATTTTTTAAACTACATTAAATAGAGACATAATATAATTTAACATATTAGATATATTTAGCCGATTAGTATAGATTAAAATTAAAATTTTGATAAAAATTGATGAAATATATTTAAAAAAAATTATATAATTAATCCCCATTAATTCAACATTTACTTTATGATATTTTGACTTATTTCGGTAAGGGAAAAAAAAGCATCTTTAGAGGAATATTCTGTAGTTGTAAAATGAAAATAAAGCAACCGAAGTGTTTGACTAATAAGTAAACAGATACTACTTGGGAGTAGTCTCAAGATTAATCAGTGCCAATTTTCCTATAATTGCAATAATAAATTATATTCTTCTCTCCTTGTTTTGTCCTATATATATTTGTCTTTTGCAGAGCATTGGGTCACAACTCTCTCTGCTATCCCTTTTCATCAAGAAATTCAGAGGCGAGGATTGAGGTACACTATCAAGAACTTTTACATTGAAATTTCAATTTCTGGGCCCAAAGAAAAAGTAAAAGAAAGCATCATTTTCAAATGCAATCCATTTTTGCATGAGCTGCATTTCTGTTGTTCTTTGACTGGATAGTTGTTTAGATTTCATTCTACTTTTATTGGAATGTTAGGGATCAAAATTTACTTTCACTTTGATTTCTATCAAATCTACGATTTTCGCTGCCAGTTCTCATCTTTTGCAGGGTTTGCGTCCATTTGTGGATTCAGAACTTGTGTTTAAGAGAAAAGCGTGGAGAATTTGATGGCCAATAGGAATTTGGAGAAAATGGCATCTATAGATGCCCAATTGAGGCTTTTGGTGCCTGGGAAAGTGTCCGAGGATGACAAGCTCGTTGAGTACGATGCTCTGCTTTTGGATCGATTTCTGGATATTCTTCAGGATTTGCACGGGGAGGATCTCAAGGAAACGGTATGCTTTTTGAAATATTTATACGATCATGATGCCAAATGTTTGATCTTGATATTGAGGACAGTTTAGACAGTATTGATGTTATTGTAAATTGGTAATCCATTAATTCTTGGTTTCTGCTAAACTAATGTTGCTGGATTATTTGTATTGTGATAAATCTGCACACCCTTCGACAACTATAGACAAGAATAAGGAAGAAAACAATGTTAAAATTTAACCGAGTTATAATGGATAGAGCTGCCCAATATTGTGCTTCAAACCTGCCATATGCTGCCGAACACCAGATTTCATGTTAATTTTGGTTTATTAAACTGTGTTTCCGGACAGATATAATCTACAAAATGGTTTTGGTTCTAGTCGCAATCAGCATTGACAGATCTCAGCGTTCCTTCAGTGTGATTCGACTATATACATCGTTTAATCGTTGTTTAATTTCACTAGTTTTTTAGTGGGAATGTCGTATACGAACAATTTGTGGATAGATGCAGTAATTGCATTTTTAAAAATTCCTTGATAAATATAGGTACAAGAGTGTTATGAACTTTCTGCGGAGTATGAAGGCGGCAAGCATGATCCGAAAAAGTTAGAGGAGCTTGGAAATGTTCTGACTAGTTTGGACCCGGGGGATTCAATTGTAGTTGCGAAGGCATTCTCTCACATGCTTAACTTGGCCAACTTGGCTGAGGAGGTTCAGATTGCTTACCGCCGGCGGAACAAAAAGAAGAAAGGTGATTACACTGATGAAAGCTCTGCAACTACTGAATCAGACATCGAAGAGACTCTCAAGAGACTTGTAGTTGATTTAAAAAAGTCTCCACAAGAAGTTTTTGATGCATTGAAGAATCAAACTGTGGATTTGGTGTTTACTGCTCATC
Source organism: Fraxinus cuspidata (assembly GCA_903798385.1). Lineage (NCBI taxonomy): Eukaryota > Viridiplantae > Streptophyta > Magnoliopsida > Lamiales > Oleaceae > Fraxinus > Fraxinus cuspidata. The sequence goes on along the minus strand of CAIGRP010085486.1, from coordinate 57,478 downwards.
CAACTCAATCTGTTCGAAGATCATTACTTCAGAAGCATGGGAGGTTTGTTTTTCCAGATTTTATGTTTATTGGATTACACACTCAAGATTCATATCACTTGCTTGGTTTTTATAATTTCTATGGTCCTATAAAGAGCCTTCTTTCTTCTAACCTTTTCTAACTTCTCTTCATGATTTCATCTTATCCAGAATTCGAGATTGCTTGGCTCAGTTGTATGCCAAAGACATTACACCTGATGATAAACAGGAGTTTGATGAGGCTTTACAGAGGGAGGTAAATATTGGGTGCTTCACTAGTTATTTTCTGCTACTTTAGATTACACGCATGGATGGATAAATATTATCTTTTGATCTTATGCTCCTCATTCTTAGCAGTTAATCTACCCCTTTTGCATCTTCAATTGCTCTTATGTGGAAATTTAGATTCCATCAATGTAACCCATGTCTTTGTAAAGGGAGAGTTTCTCAATCTACACATTCTTATTATCATATCAAATTTCACTTTCAAGTTATTGAAAATGATGTGGTAAAGGATTATCTGCAATTTTATGCCAGTTGTAAATCATAAAAGGACAATATGCCTTTCGAGATCTGATTGGAAGTTATGTTCCTTCTATTATGAAAATCTATCTTGAAGTAGTTTCTGCTTTCTATTGGAATGAGTGCATAAATTATATTGCAATTTTAGGTTTTTTAGTTACAAGTTAGGTGCATCATTTTATATTTATATGAGATGTCTTTCTACAATGAATGGCTTTCATTCTCAGGAAATTATCTCAAACATTACAGTTCCAGTGCAAATCATCCATGCTCTCTTTTTTTTTTTTTTCCAAATATATACATTTACACTTCGCCCCTGTTTGATACACATTATTTCAAAATACATTCTTTCAAAATTCATTTTCAACCACACATTTTTCAATAAAGTAATATTTTCTATCACATCAATAACTTTTCCTTACTTCTAAACCACATACTTTCTATCTAAAATTCATTATTTCGAAACTCATTTTCAACCACACATTTTTCAAAAAAATAATATTTTTCATTACATCAATAATTTTTCCTTACTTTTTAACCACATATTTCCTATCATATCACTATTTAAAATACATTCTTTCCTCAATAATATCCATCAAACACACCCTTATTTGGAATAAACTAAATTAGTTGCCAGATCTAAATTACTTAACTCAAAACAGTACGCCTCTGTAGGCAAATGCCAATCCCCCACACGACTTTATCATTTCAAGGCAGATTAAAAGATTTTCTGTGGAAACAGGCTTGTTATCTTCGATTAAATTGAGTTCTTAATTATTTTTTCTGGATAGCTGTATTTGTCATGTAGAATGTTTTCTTTTTGAATGACTAACATTTTATGTGGCTTAAATCTGAGATTAGATGTTTGGAAGATTCTCCAGGAAACAGCTTGCTTATACTGTTTATTTTATTTTTTCTCCTATATGATTGCAGATTCAAGCTGCCTTCAGAACTGATGAGATACGGAGGACTCCTCCTACTCCACAAGATGAAATGAGAGCTGGAATGAGCTACTTCCATGAGACAATTTGGAATGGCGTGCCGAAGTTTCTACGACGTGTTGATACAGCACTTAAGAATATCGGGATTAATGAACGCGTTCCTTACAATGCCCCTCTAATTCAGTTTTCTTCTTGGATGGGTGGAGATCGTGATGGTATCTTCCTTATTGCCCAAGACAAATAAAATCTAATATATAGTGTCACAAATTAGTTAGAATACAGGCAACAGAACATATCTGATTGAAAGATTTAATTCGTGTTTAAATATATTTTATCATTTTCATACATTGTTGCAGTCATCTTTTAGTTGTTCTATATCTATGACTTTCTAACAATAAGACAGATTAACATTTTACTGTAATTTCGAAGGGACTTTGCATAACTTTTCCTTGTTTTATAATGCTTAACATCTGTGTAAATTCAAATGCAGGCAATCCAAGGGTAACTCCTGAGGTGACAAGAGATGTTTGCCTATTGGCTAGAATGATGGCTGCTAAGTTGTATTATTCCCAAATAGAGGATCTCATGTTTGAGGTATTCAATAACTTATTTGTAGTGAAGTTTATCTGAGATTTTTTCAGCTTCTTTTATTTCAGCTTGTAGGCTGTAATCCTATATTATGTTTTCTCTTTTTCTAATTCCTATGCTCTTGCCAGTTGTCTATGTGGCGTTGCAGTGACGAGCTTCGTGTTCGAGCGGATGAACTCCATAGATCCTCAAAGAGAGATGCTAAGCATTACATAGGTAATCTATGCACTCTCCAGTCGATATTAAATACAATTTTCTGATTCTTATCTTGAGACATACCACCTCTTCCTATGAATATGAATTTCAGAATCAGAGGCTAATTTAATGGCTGCTTTCGATATTTATTCTTACTCTGTATATAGAATTTTTTTTTTCTCTCTGGAGTTCAAAAATTGGCCCTTCTGCCATGCAGAATTTTGGAAACAAGTTCCACCCAATGAACCCTATCGTGTCATTCTTGGTGATGTGAGAGATAAGCTCTATCAGACACGTGAGCGTTCACGTCATTTATTAGCCCAAGGAATATCTGATATTCCCGAGGAGGCAACATACATCAATGTTGAGCAGGTTTTTTTCCTTCATCTTCCAAATTAACCACTGACAGGTTCATGCGCACCTATAGCATGCGCTAATCTTCCCATAATGACAAAACGCTCTCTTAAGCATAAAATTTTGAAGTAGTTTAGTTTCCACATATGCTTGTAACTCAATCTCTGCCTGGACTTGCACACATCTACACTTCTCTTTTTGTTGTGAATGCAAGCTATATATTATTCGGTGCTCTTGCATTTTGAGTTTTTAGGTTCCACATAATGAATTTTTTACCCCAGATATATTAAAAAGGCGCTGAATCGATTTTTAAATTTTATGCAGTTCTTAGAACCTCTCGAGCTCTGCTATAGATCTCTTTGTGCTTGTGGGGACAGGTCAATAGCTGATGGAAGCCTTCTGGATTTTCTAAGGCAAGTTTCTACCTTTGGGCTCTCACTTGTGAGACTTGATATAAGACAAGAATCGGACAGACACACCGATGTCCTAGATGCCATTACCAAACACTTGGAAATTGGTTCCTATCGAGAATGGTCAGAAGAGCATAGGCAGGAATGGCTGCTGTCTGAACTTAGTGGCAAGAGACCCCTCTTTGGACCAGATCTTCTAAAAACTGAAGAGATTGCTGATGTTTTGGATACGATCCACGTCTTAGCGGAACTCCCACCCGACTGCTTTGGAGCGTACATTATTTCAATGGCTACGGCACCATCTGATGTGTTAGCAGTTGAGCTTCTACAGCGTGAATGCCATGTGAAGACCCCATTGAGAGTTGTTCCACTTTTTGAGAAATTAGATGATCTTGAAGCTGCTCCTGCTGCTGTTGCACGTCTTTTCTCCATTGATTGGTACAGAAATCGGATTAATGGTAAGCAAGAGGTGATGATTGGGTACTCAGACTCTGGCAAAGATGCTGGTCGACTGTCGGCAGCCTGGCAACTGTACAAGGCTCAGGAGGAGCTTATCAAAGTTGCAAAACAATATGGAGTGAAGTTGACCATGTTCCATGGTCGAGGTGGGACAGTTGGAAGAGGAGGTGGCCCCACTCACCTTGCTATATTGTCCCAACCTCCAGATACTATTCATGGATCTCTCCGTGTCACAGTACAGGGAGAAGTTATTGAGCAATCGTTTGGGGAGGAGCACTTGTGTTTCAGAACGCTCCAACGTTTTACTGCTGCTACACTTGAACATGGGATGCGTCCACCTGTCGCCCCAAAACCCGAGTGGCGTGCACTTTTGGATGAAATTGCTGTTGTCTCCACAGAAGAGTACCGCTCAATTGTATTCAAAGAACCCCGGTTTGTTGAGTATTTCCGCCTTGTGAGTTAAATGGCGCATCATATTTTTTTCTTTTTCTTCAAGGATAATCACTAACTCAACAATGTATAGCAGTTGAATGATGAAACTTCTTTTACTCATTATTTTAGGCCACGCCAGAATTGGAGTATGGTAGGATGAACATTGGTAGTCGTCCATCAAAACGGAAACCAAGTGGAGGCATTGAATCACTCAGAGCTATTCCATGGATCTTTGCCTGGACTCAGACCAGATTTCATCTCCCCGTTTGGCTTGGTTTTGGAGCAGCATTTAAATATGCACTCCAAAAGGACATTAAGAACATCAAAATGCTACAGGAAATGTACAANGAATCACTCAGAGCTATTCCATGGATCTTTGCCTGGACTCAGACCAGATTTCATCTCCCCGTTTGGCTTGGTTTTGGAGCAGCATTTAAATATGCACTCCAAAAGGACATTAAGAACATCAAAATGCTACAGGAAATGTACAACGAATGGCCTTTCTTTAGAGTCACTATCGATCTAGTTGAGATGGTGTTTGCCAAGGGAGACCCTGGTATTGCTGCTCTTTATGACAAACTCCTTGTTTCAGAAGATCTTTGGTCGCTCGGTCAGCATTTGAGGGCAAAGTATGAGGAAACAAAAAGTCTTCTGCTCCAGGTAATGTCTTCAGAAAGTCTGAAATTGTAAAGATTTGGTTGAATATTTGTTCATTTGATTGCTCTAAAACAACTGCTGGAGATTATGTTGATCGAGTTATTCCACATTTTGTAGATTGCTGGACACAAGGATCTTCTGGAAGGAGACCCCTACTTGAAGCAACGACTTCGTTTGCGTGATTCTTACATTACAACGTTAAATGTGAGCCAGGCTTATACTCTGAAGCGAATTCGTGATCCAAACTACCACGTGAAGTTGAGGCCTCATATCTCCAAAGATTATATAGAATCAAGCTCGGCTGCTGAACTTGTGACGTTGAACCCGACAAGTGATTATGCCCCAGGATTGGAGGACACCCTCATCTTGACCATGAAGGGTATTGCTGCCGGTTTGCAGAATACCGGTTAAGTTTATTTTGTTTCTTTTTACCCTTTTGTATGAGAAAACATGCTTTTTATATCTATGCTAGAACATTGATATGCTGAATCCCAATCAGATTTGATCAATGTTAAGGATCGCTATCTTGTACTTTAATAAACAATGTTGCAATGTAATTTATCCTTTTATCTGCTATCATGCATGGTTGGTTTATAGAGCAATGTAGGTGTCTCAAATTATGATGTAGGCTCGACCACATGGTTTGTTGACCTTTCACGGGCGACCCACCAAACTAGAATGGAGGTTTCCATCGAGCTCGTGAGTTCGACAATCGACCCATGTAGATGTTAGATTAACGACCATCCACCGAACTGAACAAGGGCTAAATATAAATCGTAATAGGATAAGCCCCTGAAGACAATTACACTTGTTTCTCAATCTCCATTGGTTTGGCTTCCTAATAAAACAAACTGTTCAACATCACTGCCTTTGTGAGTGTATGTTAATAGATTGGGGACCAGCACTGTAATTTTCCATATCTATAAATCGTTCGTTCTTAGATAAATGGGGTTGAGATCGACCCGTCCAATTTTACTTTTAAAATCTCCCAATCAACACTGATTTCCCCAAATACAAGTAACGAATCATTTGCAAAATCGCAAGGCAAAACCATCAAATTCTCCACTTCAAATACAATCTACACAGAGAGAGAAGAAAAGGAAAGAAATTTTTAGAGAAAGAAGAAAAGGAAATGGCGCTAACGACGAGGCAGCGGCGTCCGTTGCCGACGGATATGTACACGACATCGTCCACGCCGTACACGAAGCTGGACAAGCCGGAAAAATCCGGCGGCGATGGCGAGGAGAAGGGATTAGGATGGGTCCTGCCACTGGTGGCACTGGGGATGTTGAGGTATATGAGCGCCACATCGAACATCATACACGACTGCGATGAGGTTTTCAATTACTGGGAGCCCCTCCATTTCCTACTCTACAAGTCCGGCTTCCAGACCTGGGAATACAGGTGTGTATCTACTTGTATGTTTTTATTTCACTTAATTAGTTATAGTTTATTGTTTGGAGCTGTCTATAGCCGTGGCTAAATTGTGTGGTGAAATGAATATGAAAGACGCACCGTATAGGTTGTAGTTTAACTTCTGAGTATAGGTTAAAGCTTACGATCTCCAGGTGGTAGATTTTGTTTGAAATACAAATTAGAATGGTGTACAAAACATTGTGAGAGTGAAGAAAGCTGCATAAAATTGTTATTAGCTACTATATTGCCTAGAAATTAGAACTTCGCACAGACAGATTATTTTTTGCATCTTTTTAGGTTTAAGTTTTAAATGGTCAAAGTGCTGTCATACTATTAGAAATCAAATTACCTATGTTTATTTGGATATTACAATGTAATTGTTACAATTGTCACAAGTAATGGCCTTTAGATAGCTAATGTTTCATTTAGTAAATACTACAATACATATTTAATCTTCCCTTTGTTATGGAAATATGGTATGAGGCATTTTGTCTCCGTGGAGCGAGACGAAAGAATGGAGGCTGCCTCCAATCATAAAATAATTCAAAATTTTATAAAATGCATAATTATCATCTAAAATTATCCATTAATAACCTTTCAACAAAATTAGAAAGTCTATTACATAAACTAGATAAACTAAGTAGCGCATAATTAATTATCAAAGCAGTAATTACATAGCAAGACCATTTTTCTACAAAAGTAGAACTAAAAGTCAAATAAACGTAACAACTGAGTCGCTGACCATAGAGTGTTATTTACTTTGAAGTTACACGTCTCTTGTCAATGGTCATATGCCTTCGTGAAGTTGGAACTTCACATTACTGATTTCACTTTAGTTGGAGTAGAGGGCTAAAACATGTACCATTTCTTCACTCATTCTCTTCTTTAACTTGTAATTCTTTTTCTTTTTTCGGATGAGTCGTGTCTAAAACAACTCAAGAGAAAATGCTAGAAAAAGCAGTCCAGAGATCTGAGGCGATTAAAATATGCCTTGAGGCGTAAACCTTGACAAAAGACAATGAGTACTCAGTAAGTCAAGGCGTAAACCTTGACAAAAGACAATGCAAGTGTAAGTTTTGAGGCTCCTAATGAACCGTCTGATTCTTGCCTTGAGGCGCTGCTGAAAACATGTCACCTTGTCATGATGATGGCCTCAGGAAGGAGTTGCGTTAGTGTCAATTCAGTAAATAATTTGTTCATTTAATCTTCTTCGTATTCCGGAACGTAGTGTATGCATGTATGCATATAAAACAGCTCAAGGTTTGCAAGCATCGCAAATTTTTTAATAATATTTTCTCATTAAATGCTTGTTCTCCTGCAGCTCGCAGTTTGCATTACGATCATATTTGTATATTCTTCTCCATAAATTGGCTGGTGGGCCTGCTTCCTGGTGGTTTTATGAAGAAAAAGTGAGATATTTCTGCCTGATCCTGAACGACTTTTTGCTGATGCCCCCACCCCGGTGGCCCCGTCTACCTCCTTTTTCTCTTTTCATTTCTTTATTCCGTGTGCTCAACAAGTCTACATATTTCAGGTGAAAGTCTTCTATGCAGTGCGAATTTTTCTTGGCTCTCTCTCTGTCATGGCAGATGCTGCCCTAGTTGTAGCCCTATCCAGGAAGTATGGAAAACGTCTTGCTTCATATACACTTGCAATGCTATGCTTGGCAAGCGGCTGTTTCTTTGCTAGCACTAGTAAGTATGTCTTTTTAATTTATTGTTTCCTAATCTGTGCTCTTCTTCTTTATAATTCATTGGTAATGCATTTTTATGTGACCATGAGGACCAATTGGTTGTACTCAGTTATTCTTTCTTATTTTTATAAATAAGTTTACATTTTCCACCCTTTTATTAACTTAAAACATATTTTGTATCAACTTCAACTGCAGGTTTCTTGCCAAGTTCATTCTCTATGTATGCGATGTCTTTCTCTTCAGCGTTATTTCTTTTTGGGAAACCTGCCGCAGCAGTTGCTATTGCAGCCACTGGAGTCATTCTTGGGTGGCCATTCTCAATCTTGGCATTCCTTCCGGTTACATTTTACTCTCTATTTAGAAGGTTTAAATATGCATTTATATCGGGCGTTGTCGCTTCTCTTGCTCTTATGGTAAGTGAAATTGATTATAAAACAAATTTCTTTATAAACTTTTTGTTTAATTATGGTAGGCAATCCTATAAGATTAATGAATCTTATCCTGTATTTTTGCAATTTTCTTCAATTCTTCCTATGACATGCATATCATATGATAGATACGTCAATTATTTATTTATTTATTTATTTATTTTCAGGCACTTTCAGTTTATGTTGATTACTTCTACTATGGAAAGTGGACATCGTCTGTTCTCAATTTGTTGATATATAATGTCGTAGGCGGTGGAGAGAGTCATTTGTATGGCACTGAAGGGCTGTTGTTTTACCTGAGAAATGGCTTCAATAACTTCAACTTCTGTTTCATTCTTGCTCTGCTTTTCATTGCCATTCTTCCAATTGCAAAGAAGAAGTATGCTCCAGAGTTGTTTGTTATCATCTCACCTATCTATATATGGCTAGCTTTTATGTCTTTGCAGCCGCACAAGGAAGAAAGGTTAGATCAAAATTATCTGTCCATCCCACCCCACTCTAGAATAGAAAAATCTGTTCAATACTTTTCTCTCTCTATATATGTTTGTTTTTTATTAACTATAACATCTTAATTGTTTATCAATGGTTTGTACTATTCCTAGAGTGTTAGTTGAATATGTATCATTACCATTATTTTTTTTTTTGTCTCGAGGGATTACAACGACTATTAACATCTTTACTTTTGATCACCAGTTCATATTATTTCTATAAATGTTAGTTAAACATGTAGAATGCCAAACTGTTTTCGTCTCAAGTCATTTCTTCCACTCTAAAGATACTTGTATATATGCATGTGAATATTAAGAAAATTTCCATTGCCCAAACTTTACTGAAAAGCTATTTTTGCTTTATGAATGGATAAATGAGGAGTTAGTTCACATATCAGAGAATAAAAAGCTCATCTAATTTCGTAGGGTTGGTAGAGATTCTATGCTTTTTCGTTTGAGTTTGTAAACTATTCATCAGAGGTGAAATTTTCTTGATTTTGCAATTATCTTATGGGATGTCTACAGTCACAGTCACATGCATGTTGCTCTATTGTTTGTGCCCAAATAATCTCTGCGCATCCATGCAACATGCTGCCCACATGCTAAAGAATTGTGTTTCTTGATTTACTGCAGTAAGCTTTGCGAAGTCAGTCCACTTAATTTTTCAGATCTGTTTCTGCATGAATATCAGATTATAGGTTTAGGAATTCAGGAAATCCTAAAACTAGGATATCTTAATAATTTCATCCCATAGATTTATGAGGTCCAGAAAGGCAATGCATTTGGTATATGTTATCCCTGCCTCTTCCTGATTAGTTAGCATACACTGATGTGAGTGCCCGTGTGAATTGTACTGGTTTAAGTTGATTGATTTCTTTAACAGAGTTAGTCAGGTCATCCTCTACTATCCTTTTTGCCTCGCCTTTCTCCATCTTGGATAACTTCTATGCCAGTTAGTGTAAAAGGGAGAAAACGGGTGGAATTGGATCTTTCCCTGTTGCTAAAATGTGTGGGAACAGATAGATTAACATGCTATTATACCATTTTGTTTTTATACGAGAGTTCAGATGGGGTTTTCCAATGCACTTAATGAAGTTCTCTATTGTCTGTACAAACATTTGATGCGGCAGTAGCACTTAATATTTGTGGGCCAGTTCCTGCTATGGAAGCTTGGAGTCCACTCTTTAAATAATATTGGAGTGCTTTTGCATTTGCGTTGCTAGTTTGCACCTGCCAGCTTGTGATTAGTCTTTCCCACATATCAAGCGGTCTTCGTTTTAGAAATCAGTGGTTTTTGTGTGATCTTACTTAACTCGAGATTGTAAAATGGATATGAACGAAAAATTAAGTGATGATTCTTATTATTTTCCTGTCCTTTTGCAGATTCCTCTATCCAATATATCCACTTATTTGTGTTGCTGCTTCAGCTGTCATTGAGAGCTTTCCCGATTTGTTTCGTGATAAATATAATCCCAATGATAATTCTCTGCTTGTTGTGGTAAAATTCCTAATTCCTGTAGCAAAGTTGTGTTGGTCGATGATCACTGCCACTTGGAACTTACTTTTGATTTGCATGTACAGATAGCAAAAGGTTTGAGACCTCTGGTACTTGGACTCATTCTGTGCGCTTCCCATGCCAGGACGTTTTCATTGACTAATGGTTATTCTGCTCCTTTGGAAATATACAAGCATTTGGAGCACCACGATGATGCAGGGACAGGTAAGAATCAGTGTTGCACTTCATTGATCTGTCTTGAAGGACTTTGTCTACATGCCAACAGTACTAATATTGCTGAATTTTCCATGCCTTGGGCATATTAGATTTCGACTAACAAACAAGGACTTAACTTTTTTGGGTCTCATGTGAATAAGAAAGTATTAAAATCTTTGCCTATGTAACTTGTTTTCTTCATTTTTTTTGGTTATTATCATGCCAACTTTTTTGGTTAATATCATTATCTTATTAGCACAATTTTGAAAGTTTCCTGCTAATGGCAATAGAATTGTTAACAGTTCAGTCATTATCATTCTCTAATTAGCATAATTTGGCAAATTTTCAGCTAATTGCATTACTTGTTAACATTGTAAAAAAGAGATGGTTGCTCACAAAACAGGGTTATATTACTATTCAGCTCAAGTAAAAAATGAAGAAAAACGAATATGCCCAAGGCATGGAAAATAACCGAATTTGGTTGTTTTGAGAACATGCTTGTTTTCCTGATTTTCAAACACGTTTTACTTCTTGAACATGTTTCGTGTTTTGTCTGAGGATTGTCACATTGGATGTAGAATCTGCACTTCCTCAAGTGTCTGTGAATCATTATATTCATGGTTTTCTCATCCTATTAGTTCAATTGCATTTCTTATTACTATTTGGTTACATGTAACGTAGGTTCGACCGTTTGCATTGGAAGTGAGTGGCACCGTTTTCCATCATCTTTTTTCGTCCCCGACTATGTGAGTGAGGTCCAGTGGATAGATGATGGGTTCAGAGGTCTTCTCCCTTTTCCCTTTAACTCTACATTGGGTGGAACATCTGCAGCACCAGCCTATTTCAACAACAAGAACAAGGCATCAGATCAACAATATGTAATTAATTTCTGCTCACTTTCTCACTAGTTTACTTCTTCTCTTCATTATATTTTAACTTCAAGCAAGTGAATCAATTTCGTTCTTTGTTTTACTTGTAGCAGTGACTTGGAATTTTTTTTTCCTTCTTTATTTTGTGCCAATAACATTGCAGCTCCAAGATCTTGAAAAATGCAACTTCCTCGTAGAGTTGCACCTCCAAAGACCTTACCTTCCTCGAGGGAGTGACTTGAACACGTGGGAGGTGAAGATTCTCTCCCTCCCTCCCTCTGTAGTGTGCGTGGTGTGTATATATCTATCGAGGTGTGTGTATTCATCCAATGTATTCTGCTATAGGTGGTTGCAGCATTACCATATCTAGATCGTGAACTGTCACCTTCCAAGTACCGGTCATTCTTCATCCCATATCTATGGCAGCAGAAAAATGTGTTTGGCTTGTACAAACTACTTAAGAGAATACCGAAATCAGAGACATAATCTTCTACTGTTTTGGGAAAAGAACTTCACGGCTGTCAAGGTTCGATCTCTACGAGGCAAAGAATTCTAACTTATATTGAGGTTGATCATCTGTGAACTGGATTTTGAACTCGCGCTGTGACCACTAATTGAGCGTCACTGAATTATCTGTCATAGTTTTCAATTTTCTTTACCTTTATGTGGGTTACTTAAAATGTGAAATTTGTTTGCTATACTCAATTAGATGTGATACTATGCGACACTTTAACTCGAGACTTGGTGATTTACTCTCCAACGTTGTCATATTTTTAACGACATCAAAGTTGTGCAAACTTCAGTTGGAAACGTTAAGCTTGTCTCTAGAAAGGTGTGTTTAAAGTGACTTGATTATTTATAAAAAGTTTATAAACATGAGCCGAACATAGAAGTCCATCGGTAAGAGGCCAAGTTGTGATAAGTTTAGCACCATATCGTGATTATATTTTATATACTGTGTTTTATAAATTTACACTTTGTACAAGTTACAAATAACATATTGTTTTTGAAATATTTACAATTATGTCATTAAAAATATATCTTAATTGATAAAATATCATCAACTAAAATAACAAATAACATCCTATTATACTAAATTATATAATCTATAGTACACATGTTTCTAATTATTTATTTTTCATTATTATCTTTAAAGGTTTTTTCTTTTTTTGTATAAGATTTATAAAACTCTAAAATCAAATCAATCAAAATTAATTTTAGTAAGTTAACAAGATATTAGAAAATACTTCACTTGACTCTTCCGACATTACAAGAACAAATTAAAATTAACAAAATTTGTTTAATGAATAAAAATTAAAATCAATCAATTGAATTTTAGATGTTATTTTGGAGCAAATGATCTATTTCTTATTCATTTTAAGTTGGAGAAATATTGCAACTTAAAAAAATATTAAGAACGCATGCATAATTTTATTAGTATGGATGATTTTTTTTCTTTTCTACAAGAAAACTTCATTAGGGGAAAAAAAAAAAATCCCCACTCGATTTTTCTTGGCTCAAAATGATTTTTACCCGTGAGTGAAGGTAAATAAAGAAACGAGTCCATCTCTCTAAAATTAGGGAGAGTCCACAAACCATTTAAGAAATATTTGCTATGCCCTTTATCTCTCTAATCCCTCCCTCCCTCCCTCTATAAAAATCCCTTCAATGCATTCCATTTTTTCACACACAGCAAGAGAAGAAAAAAAACAAAAAATAAAAATAAATGGCAAAGGCTGTTTCTCTCGTCTCTGCTTTATGCATCTTAGCCTTTGCCACCGTTGCTCACTGCCATCTGGACTGTGATCCATGCCTTGTCCAGTTCAATGTCGAAGGCGATGTGTACTGTGATCCATGCCGTGTCCAGTTCGAGACCAAACTCAGCCACAAAATTGCAGGTAATTATTCTAGATCAACTATCTATGCTATTTAGCACAAAACAAACATCTAACTCACATCTATGTATATTTTATTTAGGTGCGACTTTGAAGTTGGAATGCAGTGATCCAATAACTAGGAATGTGACATACTCGATCGAGGGTGTAACAGATAGCAATGGACACTACAAGTTGAACGTAAAAGGAGATCATGGGGACAGCATCTGCGAGGTGAGACTAACTGAGAGTCCCGAAGCTGAGTGCAATGTGCCAATGCCCGGCGTAGAAACATCAAGAATTGTATGCACTGAAAACAGTGGAATGCACAACACAATACGTTATGCAAACGCACTAGGGTTCATGACCAAAGACTCGGTCTCCGGCTGCAAAGAAGTTCTTGATGAATTGGGTCTCGCCCCAGAGGAGCTGGATCTTTGAATTTAAGAATATTAAAGCTTTTGCCATTGAATAGGAAGAGCATCATATTATGAACAAGTGATGGCTTCTCCTGCATTGTGTCTATCCCACCCCAACCTAATATTGTAATATGACAAGTTTGTTGTGCAATAGTATGGTGGAGTTGCAATATCTCTCTTCTCTTCTCTTTTCTTCCAATAATTAATATTAAATTATATATGAACGTGGATTAGTATACATATTTTCGGTTTCATTAAAAGTTACTTATAATTTACACAATCATAATTATTATTCTATTATTATGTATTCATGGGACTCGTTACTCTTTTCATTATAAGGAGATTATAAGATAATTATGATAATCCCAATATCGAAGTTGTCTCAACCTACATGTTTCTTGCATAGTTAAAAGTCAAGATTAGCTAAATTACAATTGCGTTGAGCCATCGACTTGAGAATTTTGGTTGTACAACAAACCATGCAATACAAACATTTCTAACACAAGCTTGGTTGTGCAAATTCAATTAAACTATATGGCCAACAGCAATTTACTGTTTGAATTTGTTTCACTGTGTATACTTTATGTGTATATTCAGCTCTCTTACCATTTAAATCCGGGTTTTAAATGTATATATTTTTGTCTAATATTGATCTCTGGCATATGTTAAATAAACCTCTATTTATTTTTTCGGTATTTTCTTTTTCTTTGTGCTTATGTCAAGATTTCTAAGTTATTTGTAAGTAGAAGCAGTGGGATCTAAAGGGTTCAATCTTAATTAACTAGTTATGTCTTAGCATGTTTTTACTTGTTAGCGATAATTCTTATTGATGCTTAACAGCCAAAACCTTTGAATGTTTTTCTTCTCTTCATCTCTTGAGTTATGGAATTAGAGTTTGAGGCTTCTAAGTGTTCTTTTGGTTTGTTGATGCAGCTCCATGAATAAGTGCATCTCCATGAATAACTTTTTCTGTGTGGGTTACTTGTGTTTGTTTATGCCCTCCACACATTTCCACTGTATTTATCTCAGTTTGCCATTTGGGTTCCAGTTGATTGACCGGCCACACCTTTTTCTTATGTGGGGTTAGTCGTGCATGTTTGCTCTTCCATATACTCACTTTACTTGAACCTCAAGACCGTTTTGAAATAATGTAACGAATGAGGGAGTTCTATTCAACCTATATTAATGTTTCAACTGCTTTGTTAGAGTATTATCTATATATGGATTACGAGTGTGTGTGATGAGTGTGAGTTACATGTTGCTTATGATTCTTACACTTAACAACAATGTATGGAGATTGGAGAGCCTCATTTAATTAGCTGATACTGGTGAATGGAAGAGGCCACAACTTGTTGGAGGACTTTGCTTGAGTGGTGGTTGTATCTTGGAATTCGATTTCCATTTTCATGTTACAATTAAATGGTCAAAGTGAAATTTGTTTTTCTCGGATGTGACATGTTTCATGGAATTCGTTGTAATCAAACATGACCTTAAATTCTATGATTTGTTGGCCTAGTAATTCTCAGCAAACACCTTGTCTATGCACTTCTCGTTTCACTGTCTAGTCCTGACAATACTTGCATGATTCGATTTCTAATGCTTGCTCCATAATCCCGAAAATGATTCTCTTAAATGGAAGATTAACCTGCTTTATCCTTGTGTGGAAGACAAATGGAGCCCTGCTCTTCGAATTCGAACAGTACTTTTGAGGTACTAAATTCAATATCTTTCATATGGGAAAGCTTCACGTACGCCCGTCAAGAAGTAAAATGAATGCCTTTGTTACCTAAAATTCGAAGTTGACTGAACTCTATAATTTGTGCAAGGAAATTCTTCCAACATAGATAATTACAGATATGAATTTTGCGACTCAAGCGCTTTTGAGTGCACCAAACCCAGAGGATCCACTCTGAAAACATTGCTAAGCATTGGAAAGCAAATGAGGCTGAGGCCATTGAAACAGGTGTACTTGAAATATTGATATGCCTGATTCTAAGAGAAAGTTGTGCCACTGTTTCTACTTAATATGATTTGTTTCGAGTTGCAGCAAAAGAATGGGCGCGCTCATATGCAAGTGGTGCATGAAGTGTGCGGAATTTTGGCTACCGTAAATAACAGACCGTGTACTTTTTGCCTCTTATCAAAACGAACTTGTTTAAGAACACGAATCTTAAAATTCGACTTATTGTTATAGCTTTTTCGTAAATGTAATATCATATCCAATAGTAGAATCCTGTTTTAAAATGTTAGTTTTCAAGAGTAATTCAAACTCTTACGTGTTAAAAGAGTGTTATTTTAAATTTAAAGAAAGCTCATGTTAAAAAAAACAAAAAACAACCACCATACAGGTGTTGCTAGCCCGTAAATCTGCTTGTACAAGATCCTGTACAAACAGATTAATCCAGAAAACAATAATGAAGCATGGATTCCAACCATTAGCGATGAATTCGAACTATGTACACATTTCTATTACAAAGTATTTATCATGAACGACGGGCGTGTTAAATAAATAAGATCATGTTCTCTAGAAATAACAGGCATGCATTTATGTGTAGCAAGATTCAATATGCAGAATAGAACATGAGAAGTTTGTATGCAAGTGATACCCTCAAATCAAATCACATGCTAAGTGTACATTTCATGAGTTACATTCTCAATCGTTTTCAGAAAGAAATGGACGGAAAAACATTTTTTTTTAAACGAGTAAATGACGTGCTGTCACGTGGCACAGTGTAAAAAATAATGTCAAATATGACATACATGGAGCATGATTGTTTGTGAATATGAAATGGCTACGTTAATAATTTTTATTATCAGTTTCTCAGAAATTGCAGTACCATAAAGTACTGTAAGAATCCTATGTTTCTTTGGGTCCCATCCTCCTCTTTTCCAGCTTCAGATCTCTCAAACCAAATCAAAATTTAAATTCCCTCCAGAGTCCATACTCCCCTTCACTGCTCGGAACTCAAAACTCGCAGATTCAATTAGAAACTTCAGTTCCCTCTTTATTTGGACAAATGGGTTTAAATACATTAAAACCTCAATAAATTAATAACATCGCTTAAATAATAAAATTCTTCAATCATGAATTGAGTCGGTGTACTAAATTAATAATCTTGCTAAATGCATAAGATAATAATTTGTTTTGAGATCTTTTAAAGCCCAACGAATATATACTAAGACAAATAAACAAACTTCTAATTTGACAATGACTTTTCAATTCGCCTCTTTTTTTGAAATATGCATCTAAAGTCTTCTGCTTTTTTGTTACACCCAAATCAAATTCAACTTCATCCTTAATTTTCTACGATGCACATACTAAATTTGACATTTTTTATAATGCATGTGCATTAATATTTCCTCTTTAATGTATACATGCTTGTGCCTTTTCGTATGTTTACCAATTAAATTTTAAATTTCACAACATTCAATAATTTTTTTATTTAAATTTACTACATGTATTATGGTAAAATATAATACAAATTATAAAAATAAAAAATACTCTAGATTAATAACTATTCAATTATCGATAAATTAATAACCCCTCTAAAATAACAAATTTCCTCGATCCCCACATTATTATTTTATAGAGATTTTACTGTACTAGGAAGGTCGAGTCGAGCTGATTATAAAACATATGAGAACAAGAAGGTATGCACACTACTGGACAATATCATAGCGTATTGTCATGTGTGAACACAAGTGTGCATTGGTGCTAAAGATTCTAATGTTAAAGTCAAAGAATTAGACGAAAGAATGAACACAGAAAATTCATTAAAACAGTAGACAATCATGCCGGCCAAATGACACAGTCACATATCTCAAAGGCAAAACTGTGTTACACCGACTTTTAATAGCTCTTTTACACTGGGATGAGATGGGGTGGGGTGGAAGTTAGCAAACTTTAATGCTTACATGTGATTTATATTTTTTAAAGCAGACAAACCCTCAAGAAAAGGGCTTTTGACTTGGCCTCTACACTTGCATTATTGAGCAATTATTTGAACAACTAATTCAATTTTACATCTCCATAAACAATGTAATATATACACCCAACCTGTAAGTATATGCTAAAATACTCCATTATAACAATCATAATGTGTAATATATTAAAGATGGCAGGTTATATGCCTATTAATCATGGATGCCATCAACATCCAGACATTGTAATATTGCATATATTATCAAATGGATGAGGTGTTATCTTCTATCCTTTATTATATCGGCAAATGAAAATGTAGGGCACGTTTGGTACACTGAATTAGAGAACTTGGACTGAACATGATAAAGTTCTGTCCAATTCAACGTACCAATCTGGCATTCGAGATCCTATACTTTCTTAATGAAACTTGTTCGAGTATTTGTTTAGATCCAACGAAAAAGAATAAGCCTTTTCAGGGCAAACCTGTTCTGCTGACGAGCATAAAGAATAATCGAAACCTAGTAACATAGACTAAATCACTACCCATTTTTAAATAATGGGTATAATTTCATTTGGAACTGTACTCAACAATGATGAAAAAATCTGAGAAATTTTTATTAATTCAATGTTGAGCAAAGAAACATCAATATCAATGATTTCGTGTTCATTCTTCTATCACTAACCCAATAAGTAACACCACTAGAAATTCATTCCCTTGGCCACCAATGTCGTGTATATATATCATCATACATATACATGTACAGATCCCATCTTAAAAGCCATCCAACCAGAAAGTGATTTCTCTCTATCCTCCCACTAAATTTAGCCCAAGAGCCCACTCGAATAATTGTGTATATATTTCGCATTAACCTTTTGTCAAACGAAAATACACTAGAAAGAGGCCGGCCTACTCGAAAAGGGTGGGAAATAAGGTCTGAAAAGATTGAATGATGGAAGAGGATGGAACCGAACAGCAATTATAAACAAAAGAATAAGCAGAAATGGCAAAAAGGGACTATGCTATGTGTTTGCATTTCACAGGCATTTGGCAAATATGGTTGGGGGATTATTGTGTAGTTTCCGATTATGCCACAGTTAACTAATAATCCTCATAAGGTGGGACAAAAGGTTGTTCCAATAAGCTGGGATTTCAGGATTGTGCATGACATGAGAGATAGAGAAGGATGGTATGACCAAGATCTATGTACTATAATGTCGTACCGAAGACTCCAACACCTCTGGACTTGGACAGACCATTTCCTTCACTCGGCTGCCCTTTCTGTATATCTTGAACGTTGGCACAATGTTAACATTCTCGACACGTGCAATGCCAGGACTCTCTTCTACATCCACCTACAATTGAAGACAAATAGACATTTAAGATTATTTATCTAAGCGCGTCCTGTCTGTCAGTCCGCTTACAGTTTTTTGGTTTTTTTTTTTGGGGTGGGGGAACTTAATTTTTATAATGGTAAGTCTTTACTTACTTTCAGAAAATTATTTTTACCTTTTTTAGGCTTAGCCGAATATGATATAATAAAGGAACGGGCAAAGCACAAATCCACAACTATTTAAAAGGAAAAACAACAACTATTGAAAATGAATGATAATGACACATAATGAATTATATCAATTACCTTGAGAAAATTTATGGATGGATATCGGGTGCATAATGTGTCCAAGAATGGAGAGATCCGCTTGCATTGTAAGTTGGATGCCGCTTTAAAATGGACGACAGATGCACCTGCATTTTTCAACTATGAATAATTTGATACACTAAGAACGAGCACAAGGCAAAAAAATGAACATGCTTACTAGGAGAAGAGATTGCAGCTCGAAACTGCTCAAGCTCTGAAACTGACTCCACTTCACCACCAAATTTCAAATTATAAACCTCTTCTCCACGTGATTTCTTCAGTGCAACTTGCGAGTGAAATAAAGATTCGGCAACCTCGTTGTCGCTGGGGAGTTCCTTTCTCAAACGCTCATAATCTCTTACAGCTTCATCCCACCGTTCAAGCTGTAATCAACAATGTGCAATTAGATTAAAGTTGAATTTCAAATACGATCAAGTTTAATTTTTATTATGTACAACTTTTAAGCATCTCACCTTGAAGTTTGAGGCAGCCCTTCGAAGAAGCGCTTTAATGTAATTAGGCTGAATACAGAGAGCTTGGTTGCAGTCATCCACTGACAGTTGCCACTGTCCAAGCTTGAACCAACAAGCCGCTCTATTGCAGTAAAGAATGGAATTAAAAGGATCAAGCTTAAGCCCTTCCCCATAAGCCGAACAGGCTTCAGTAAACCTTTCTGACTTGAAGAGATCGTTCCCACGAGCACGTGCTCGGCTCACCAACCTCACATTATTGAGCATAATTAAGATTTCAACATTACGTGCGTCAAGCTTTCCCGCTTTCTCGATAGCTGTAAGTGCATTTTCAAACCTGCAGGTATTCATCATACATCTCATACTCTGAATCTTATTTCCTATTGTCTGATGGAGTGCAAAATTTCTGAACTAACCTTCCTCTTGCCAACTCAATTTGGGCTCTGACAGAGAATATATATGCTTCAAAAAGCATCCCGAAAATCTTCCCGGTAGACGGTTCAAATTTAGGAATGTTAGACATTGCTAAAAAAGCATCATCTAGTCGCTGGAGCTTCAAGAGAGCTTCTGCTCTACATGCACAAAGCTATCATTTCATATTCAACCAGTTCAGTAACAGCCCTTTCCTTTCCCATTCTAATCATTAGAAGCATTTTGGCTAAGCTTCGCAAACATAAAGTTACCTAAAACAAACTTTTGTTTCCAAACACTTCAGGATATGCTGCTTTTTTTTTCCTTTTTCAAGTAAAAATATTACCTATTTTAAATTTACTCCTGCCTTAATATCTGAACAAGTAACTTAAATTTTCGGTACTTATTAACTTACAAAACTTTTTATTTTTTAAAGCTTAGCCAAAAAAGCTCTAGGTCAACAATTGAGTAGAGCAAGTACTAACCTGTGGTGAGGCATCGGCACCAGAAGCAATAGCAGCATCAACTTCCCTCAATGTATTTCTCCAATCACCAACTCTCCGGGCATCGGTGCACTTGTTTAGATGCTTCTCCACTGTTTGCAACTTCTGCAGTTCGACTGCATCAGGCTGATATCCTGGGTAACAAAGGTGCTTCCTGGCATTCTCAACCTGTCCTACACTGCATTCCTTTGAGGAATTAGATTGCTTAATGCGAAGTGGCCAATAAAAAATGGCAGTTACAGTAAAATCTAAAACATAAAAGGAAAAAATCATCTATACCACATGGAGATGGATACCATTTCACAAGCTCGAGATTTACTTAACAATTTTATTAAGAACGTGATTGACCACTACCTAGAACCGTCAAGTGAACCCGAATGATAATGCACAACAACATTCCATGTTATTAAGAATTAAGAACTAAAACGTGGCAGCCAATCCTACTAATTCAAACCTAAAAAGTGGCCAATTACCAGAGAAAAATTGTATAGTCCTCCAGCCTACACAGTTGGAGTCGCAATAACAGAGAAGCAAAGCATACACTAGTCCAAGAAAAAGAACAATGACAGCTCTATCACAAAGGGATCCAAAGAGAATACATAACAGGGACAGTTAAAACCAAACAGCAGAAATATAAAATGAACCAGATATAGCACATTCAACCCCCTACACTAAACCAATCAAAATAATCAAATTAACGAAAAAATACCCGTATTACAAATCAAAAAACCCTTTTCGCCAATGTAAATCACAATCACCACATTCTAAAACACAACTAAGAAACAACATTAATTTCACACCTATACTGAAAGCCTGAATAGTAAACAAGCAAAGATTTGAACTTTCTTCAAGGGCTCACCTAAGTAGTAAAGATCCTAACCGATGATGCGCCCTCGTGTACCCTGGATCCAACCTAATGGCCTCTTCGCATTCCCGAACAGCCTCGGCCAATTGCCTCAGCCCCATCAAAGCAGAGGCTCGATTAAAATGGTACGGGGCATTGCCTGGGGATATCGCAATTGCCTTACTGTAAAAGCTTAAAGCCTCTGCAAAATTGCCCTTCCTGTAATTCTCATTCCCCATTCTTTTCAACTCCTCTGGATCATTATTACTGCACGTTCCTGTTCTCTTCACTGACTCTCCACCAACCATTAGATCTCTTGAGTAATTTATGGGTCCGTTATCCGTCATCACACAGGGCTTTGACGTAGGACCACCCCGCATTATGCTGCCATGGCCGTAATTACCCGTCCCGGACCCCAAAACGTCGGTCTTAGTTGACCGACTGGACATGCCGGTTCTTAATATCCTGCCGGAAGGGCAAATGTTCCCTGTGGGAATCACATTGACCCCCGGAGAGTTTACAGAGCCACTACCGGCGTAAATTAGCTGGTGACTACCGCTCGAATCGGTGCGGTTATGACCCGCTTTGAAATTACGTGTCGCTGATGGGGAACTCTCCACGGAACAGCTGGAAAGCTCGCCGGAATGACCGGTATTATTGGAATCGGATTTTCTCGAAGGATTCAAGTGAACCCCTGCAGTGCTGCGGCCTGACACCGATCCGGAGGAACTGGAACTACTGCTGGTTGCTGTAGTGGCGGTGGTGGTAGTGAGTCCACCAGCCCGAGTCCGCAGCGGCGAAACCGGCGATCCCAGATCGAGTTCCCGAAAGTCCGGCTTATTAACGTTGACACCGTTATCTTCTTCGCCGTAACTTAGCGTATTCCTTAACCGATCCGACAGCGTTTGTAACCCTAGCTCCGACATAGGTTTCCCCTGATGCGACATTTTCACACACTCCCCCACTTGCTCTCTTCCTCTATACAATCTTCTGTGTGTACTACGTAAATTTACACGAAAAAAAAATCTGTTTTCACTTTTCACTCTCTGGATTGGGTTTTTTTTTCCAGTTTTCCTTAGTGTATCTGACCAATGTGAAGCAAAAATGGAGAGAGGCCGATTGAAACTTCGAAGAAAAACATTAAAAGGGATAGAAATGGAAAAAGAAAAAAAAAGAATTGAAGGGGATCCCGTGATTTAAAAGGTAGAAGGAAAGAATGAATGTGAATGGTAGAGAGAGAAACAGATGCTCGTTACAGAGAGAAAGTAATGTTTATACTGAGAAGAAGGTATGGAGTGTAGAGAGAGAGTGTGTGTCCGGTGGAAGAAGATGAGTACAATGGAAGAGAAAAGAGCATTCTTTCCCCTTCACTTACTCTGGCTTCACGAGACAGCTCTCTCTCTCTCCCCATTTACTCCCTCTCTTTTTTCAATTATTTTCTCTATCTACTTATTTTCGCTTTCTATTTATTTTCTCTGCCTAATTTTTCTTAATGGGTATTTCTTGTTTGGTTGAAGAAATCTTGGGACACACAACCTCTACCCCACCTCTCTCGCGGACTGTGCAACGTTTGGCATAATCCTTCATTAGGAGAATTTGCTCATAAGTTGGATTGGAATTTGGACGGTGTTAAAAATAATTAAAATTTAATTTACTACGTTATTGATAAGTTTGTTTAATACCGTATACCAAATACACGCTCATAAAATGGTATAGAATGACATAAAATGAATGTCAAAAGTACATTTAAGAAAAGTTTTACGAAACTACGGTTTCTTGGAATTTGTTTTTCATCACAAATAATTTTGTGTCAATGTCAAACGACATAAAAAGTGGTACTAATGTTTTTGCTTTTGTTTCTTTGCTTGCGAGAGTAAAAGCATCAAAATTAAATTAGAGGAGTTCGTAATATAGAGGTGACTAAGGCGCGCGTGAAGCGTTAGAATTTATGTGCGATTATAATCGATAATATAAA
Source organism: Fraxinus cuspidata (assembly GCA_903798385.1). Taxonomy (NCBI): domain Eukaryota; kingdom Viridiplantae; phylum Streptophyta; class Magnoliopsida; order Lamiales; family Oleaceae; genus Fraxinus; species Fraxinus cuspidata. The sequence goes on along the minus strand of CAIGRP010085486.1, from coordinate 34,242 downwards.
AAGTCAAGATTATTCGAAATTACACTGATAAATATTTATACCGAAAGTTAAAGATAATTAATGTTATTTACCTAAAATATAACATACTTTAAGATCTTCATTATCCATGCACACTCATTTTGAATAATTATTGTTATGAGATCGTGAATGCATTAGAATATATTGTATGTAATGATGCATAATATTTACTGATTAAATCGCATTCTTTCTTATTAATAATTGAGCTATTGTTTATATTTAAAATTATAATTGGATTTTACAACTTTGGTGCGTAATATGAATGGTTGGAGAAATATTAAATGCTTTATTTTTAGATATGTTACGTACTAATATTTGATAAAGAGTTGAAGAGAATTAATAATATCATAAAAAATATCATCCTCTAAGACTTTCTCGTAATATTATCAATAAAACTACGATCGTATCATATTGTACTTAATGATACGTGAAGTTAACTCATTGCACGCCATTTTTCTTTCCTTATAGAAGATAGTATAATTCCACTTTCGACTTTAGCTTAATACGAGTTGTTGGGCAAGTATATCGAAAAAATAATAATTATTTACTATTATTAATACTTTTGTGTCCAGACTCCAAAATTGTCAAAAGACGTTTGAAAAGCAGGTAGAGATTTTCCCTTTTTAAAAAATGGATTCTTTGCTTGCGAGAATGGAACCATAAAATTGATCTAGAAGAGTTCGTAATATATACTTTAAAAAAACGATTTTATAAGGTGTTATAATTTATTTTCGACTTTGACCTGAGTTGTTGGGATATTGCATAATCGAAAATTTTAAAAAAGTCGAGATTGTTTAAGACTATGCTAAAAGACGTTTGTATGCATGGGTAAAGATAATTAGTAATCCGTACATAAAATATATCGCGTTACGTGATTTTCATTATCCAAATTAAAATCATGATTGGATTTACAACTTTGGTGTCTAAGATGAATTGTTGGGTAAAATATTAAATATTTAATTTTAGATATTTTTACGGAGCTACTAATAAAATTTGATGAAGAGTCGAATATAATTAATAATACTTGAATAAAATATATCACGGTTTAAGGTTTTTATTATCCTTTTGTTTATTTAAAAAATATCATCAATAAAACTGCGATACAACGATATTGTATCATACTTAATGATACATAAATTTAACTTATTGCATGTCATGTTCGCTTATAAATAATTGAGCTATTGTGTTTTACTACAAATACTTTTGTGTCCAAAATGTCAAAAGCAGATACGACCAATGTATCGTTGAAATTCTACTCGCGTGTAGGTATAAGAATTCAATTTCTGGTTTCAACTGTTCATTGGATTATGAAAATTTTGTCAAAATCAATCTTTGGTGAATTTAAAAAGTCAAGATTATCCATAATTATGCTAGTAAATATTTAATCGCAGTTCATTGGATTATGACAATTTTGTTAAAAACAATCTTTCGTAAATTTAAAAAGTCAAGATTATCCATAATTGTGCTAGTAAATATTTAATAGACAGTCAAAGACAATTAATGATACTCAAGTAGAATATATCATGCTCTATGATTTTCACTATCCATAAAAATGCATTTTGAATGTATATTATTAATAAATCATGATCGCCTGAGATTATAATTTAGTTAACGATACATAAATTTACTCATTGTTCGTGATTTTTTCTTATAAAATAACTGAGCTATTGTTTTCTATCAAAATATTAATTAAATTTTCGATTTTTGCGTAATATGAATTGTTGGGCAAATTTTATTTTATTTTTCAATATGTCAAGCCATCCGTGCTAAAAGATAAGCGGAAATATTTTTAAGTCCATGTTTTTTGATCATTATTTGGTAAAAATAACGTTGTGAATAGTAGAGAACGTGTGGTTAAAAAATATGAAAATATTTTGGATATAAGCGAATAATATTTTATTTTACGAATGCGTAGTTAAAAATGAGTATATAGAAAAAAAAATCGAATTAAAGATCATCAAACATGAGCTAATCCATATAATCGTGAGGTCTTCTCTAAAAAACAATTAAAGTAAAAAACAAGAAAATGTTTTTATCTAAGGAAGAAATTGCCCAACTATAGGTAAAAATGATCTAGTATATTAAACTTTATAGCTTTTTGTATGAGATTGTTTTGAGTCCCATTTTTTTTAAATTAGTTTTTTCAAAATTCAATTTCAATTATATATTTATAAATAAAATAATATTACATCGTAAGTTGAAAAAAATAATCTTAATTTTTAGTCGTACGTTCTCCAAAAATCGATTGCCCTAATTTATAATTAGAAATTTTTTCTAGACCCCCACGTCACTAGATTCCCGTACTTTCTAGATTCTTATACATTGTACAACCAGGAATTAACACTAGATTTTTTAGGCAGAGCGAAATTCCCAACTTACCCCTAAATTCTCCACGAAGTTCAGTTTCCGTTAGTACCCCCAACTGCTCTCCTATTAATGAAAGTGCTTTAATATAAAACTCTGTCCGATTTAGATAAAAATCAAAATTTCAGTACGTTTTAACAAAATATGAGATTAAAAAATTATGAACCCTATAAAATATTAATATTTAATTTTAAACTGATTCGGACAAGATTTGGCCTTCCCATAAGGGTACACCACTTCATATCCTTCAGAAAATGACGTAAAAAAATGTCATCAGTGAATGTGGTACAGTGAGAGGGTAGTTTAGGAAGTTCATATCATTTTGTCTGGACGGAAGTAGTTGGCCATGTGCTTGTCTAGTTCCCTGCCAGCTGGCCAACCTTGAGAATTGCAGCCAGCTAAGCAGATGACGGGAAGAAGTAAACAACGTTAGCGAGATACCACGAATAGTCCGTTAATTATAACGGCACTGTTAAGGTAATCAGAGAAGTAGCTATCATAGAGGTGTGGAATGATGACCGTCCGATCCTCCCCGTACCTGCCATGTCAGCAGTGATATCTGCCTTTAGGTGGAATCTTAAGGTGATCTGTATTTATTGAGGCTTGACACGTGGCCATAAAAAATTTTTGTTGTCAAATATTGCCGGGATATTTAATTTACAAAATTATTTAACCCATGTTTGGACTCATTTTAATTTTAATATATTTTCCTCTCATTTCTTTTTTCTCACAATTTTTTTAATAAAATAATATTATACGTAAATCCATCATTTTTCCTTCTTTTTTAACACATATTTTTCGAAGAATCACTATTCAAAATACATTTTCCCCCCAAAAAGTCAAATGTATAATTAAACCAATGTTATTTGATGTGCAATTAATTCACAATCGAAATGTCGTGCGAGTCATATGCGTCGATATTACAATTATTTTATTTCGAGAGCAACGTATTTGTAATATTATTTTTTTCTTAATTTCATGTTAATTGGATAGTTAGACACCCCCTCTTGATTTTTAAATATTTTTAATGTATTTTAATATTACATTGTTCAGGTTTTAACAATGGTAAGAGCAATGGGGTTGGTGGTGGTGTGGCGGTGGATGTTAGTGGTTTGTGGTGGTGGGTTATGCACTCAAATATTCGACTCTTCAACTCTATGGCTGCTTACGAATTGTCCAAATTGTTTTGTCAATTTTGTGGGCAATCAGTGAATTGTGCAAAGTGACAAAATCACACTATGAAGTGTTGATTGAACTTATCTCTGTTTTAGCCTCGTTCTCTAAAATTATATCATATTTAATCGTGTTTAGTTCAGTGTAAAAACTCTATTGATAAAGTGATATGGAAGAGACATGCATTCAAGTTATAATGTCCAAATATTTAGTAGGGGCATAGGTGCACCAAGTTTGAAAGCGAAGAAGTAATTATATTTTTCAAAAAGCGAACAACATAAAAGCAAAATCATTTTCATTTTAGAAGAAAATGGCAAGTTTGAGTACAATTTAATCCGTGATGTCTATCGCAATTGGTCATCAATTTATAATCATGAACATAATCAATCTATCAAAAAAGATGAATTCATAGAGATTGAGACGTAACAAATATGTGACATAACGGGAATAAAGAGATCAATAAATTAACACAGAATGTCATATATTGCTAAAAGTCTAGACCAGCAAAATTCCTATAAAAAAATCATTTAAAAAATCTATAAAAAGTACAAAGAAGAAAAATTCCACGAAAGGGAAGTCGATTATTTATGGCTTAATATAATTTTTGGTTTGAGATTTTGGTGGAACAAATTTAATGTTTTTTTTGAAATTTTGCGTGTTGAGCTTGTTAATCATATTGTTGAATCCAGTATTTTAACATCGTGTTGAGTCGATTCCAGCTTATTGATCAAAGCATGGTTTCATCAAAATTTATAGAAAACGTATTTCACTGCTTTATTGCATTTTAAGTAAAGAAAATTCGAACGTAACAAACCTATATATATGCTCAATGGGTTCTAATTAACGGATCATATATTTATCGCTCTTTTTTTTTTGTCACTTACTCGATGTATGGTATACTTATTAATCACAATTTACGTGGGCAATAAAAACTAAAAAGGTATCAGTCTTAGTGAAATAACTTTGTGTCGCAATATATTCTTCAATTCAAAACTTGTACAAATACGTAAATAAAAAGATTAATTTGCATTATGGAAAGCAAATCTTACATTATGATTGTCAAACAGTTGATTTTTTCAATATTTTCGACCTTGGTTGGGAATGACATATAAATCTCTACATCCCTCGACTCGTGACATTCTTTCCATAGAAAGCCAGGCCCCACGCACGCACTCCACTCACTCACCTACCCAAAATACAAAAAGAAATAAGAAGAAACGAAGAATAATAAGATTATTATGAGTGGGCCAAATAATTTACATCTCTCTAACAAAACCAACTCCAATAGACCATAAACTTGATTAGCATTCATTATGGAAATCACCAGCCAGCCAATCCCTTAAAAATAAAGGTAGCCATTAAAGCAAAAACTTGACTTCAACTTCACCTTTCTCCAAATAAGTTGAGATTTTATAGAAAAGCCCAATCAAACTTGAGTTCATGGGATTTGCTAACCTTGTAATGATGCAACCCCTAATCTTGTGAGTCACACAAGTTCAATTGCCCCTTTAATCATGCAATCCCTCATCTTATTACAAAATAAGCTAAAATTTTATTTATTATACTGTTCAATCCTACCTGATACTATGTGTAGCAAACATGCATTTTCTATCGACCTGTAAAAGAAGATGAGAACTTTTCAAGATGCACAACAACACATAATTTTTAGAGATAACCAAGGGACTTGCACTTGAATACTGCATTTGTCTGAAGGCACACAAGGAGAAAATCTTTGAAAGTTGATACTTCTAAAAAAAAATATAAGCATAAAACTGAAATAGCTTGATTCTAGGGAAAAGAATCATAGAAGTATCGAGATGTTTATTGAACCTGTGTCAAGACTATCAAAGAATGCAGTCTGTTATAAAGAATGAGAATCGACGTCCACAAAAAGAACTAATAATTCCATCAACTCCTGTCATTTTCTCTAAGGTTAAAATTCTAATTTTCTTGTGAGATTCAAAATCAAATGCTGCCAATTTCACCCGGAAAACTGTAGATGAGAAAAAAATAAAGTACAAAGAAAAAAGGGAACTGTGTAATATATACTGCAGGGGGCAATTTCTGACTGTTGGTGAAATCTCTCTTACAAAACTATCTGTTAAAATTTTTTGAGTCTGGACAGAGGCAGCCAAGAGTGCTAATCACTGTTGTCAGAAGGTAGAGTTGAGCTTTTCGAACAAATGTCTTTAGCATGAAGCTCCAACATCTTCTTCTCAGGGTTGCAGAGTCCTGGAAAACATCAACATTACCATGATTATTAGGTTGACCCCGAGATCCCAAGGAAGAGTGGTCAAGATTACATTTTTATTTAAGTCTTTAATTTATTTTCTTGCCAGATAAATCTTCTGTTCTTAGCATTAGCCGAGTATTTTGATTTTGCATTAGATTAAGTTACTTTTGCATAAAAAATGCATATTCGTAAAAATATTTGAAAAACCACAATAATTCAACTAAGCTAAGCCAACGATTCTTTGAGTAAAAATCGTTGAATAATCACTTATTCCGTCAATAGATAGACTCCTTGTAAGTTTCAAGGAGTAATTATTTGGACATTGTTTCGTGGAGAGGTTCGATGCTTTTAGCATATAACTTATTTGTTAAAACTAATATTTATTTTTGAAAAAGACATATATGGTAGAATTATAGCCATAGAATATGACCCTAAGAAGCCCGTGTTTCGTTTGTTGAAATAAGGACAAATTGTTTGATTTGATATTTCCTAATCAACAATTTGACACCAAAAAGCAATAAAAAAATCCAATAAAATAATTTTTAGATCTTGTTCATGAGATTGAGAAAAATAAAGATATTTATAGATTATTCTAATTAGAATCAATTGATGCATGGTAAACTCAAATCCCTGAAGTATTTGATTAAATCATTTATTTTGGGTTAAATTCATTGATGGCCACCCAACTTCATATTATCATGGTCACCCAACTTGATTTTGTTTCATCATGGACTCAACTTTATATTTAGTGTCATCATAGTCACATAATTTGATTTTATTTCATCAAGGCCATCTAATTTCATATAACATTTCTTCATGGTCACTCAATTTCTTTTTGCTATTTTCATTAATTTTAAAAGGGCTAAAACGGTAATTTTGCATTATATATAAAAAAATAAATTTAAAAAAAAAAACTTAAAAAAAAAACTTAAAACGTTTATTTTAAAATATTTTTTATTTAATTTTTTAAAGAATGTTTTTTTAAAAATAACTTTTTATTTATTTTATTTTTCTAAGTAACTTTATTTTTTAAAATAAAATCTTATTTTATTTTAAAACGTTTTTTAAATAAATTTTTATTTTATTTTTTCTAAGTAACTTTTTTTTAAAAAAAAAATGAGTTCTTATTTATTTTTAAGTAACTTTTTTTTAATAAGTTTTTATTTTATTTTAGTTTTTAACATAAGTTTTTATTTCAAATTTTGTTTAAAATTTATTCTATATTTATAATGCAAAATTACTATTTTACCTCTTTTAAAATTAATGAAAATGGTAAAAATAAGTTGAGTGGTCATAGTAAAATATTACATGAAATTGAGTGTCATAGAAAAATGTTATATGAAATTGAATGATCTTGATGAAATAAAAGCAAATTGGGTAGCTATGATGACACTAAGTATAAAATAGAGTGGTCATGATGAAATAAAATCAAGTTGGATGACCTAGTGACACTAAGTATGAAGTTTGTTGGCCACTAGTGAATTTAACTTAATTTATTTTTCTCGAGGGGTCCTTGTCGCATTCAAGATCTACGAATATCATGTCGGGTTGATCTAGATCGACTTGACGTGCATGCATTTTCGTCGTTGAATATTCACCTCATTCTTGTTGAATTCGTCAAAAGATCTATGACCTCGGTCAGTGTCATGTGATGCCTGATTAAGGTTTAGAACTCTATCCTTGACCTCAGTTGGAATGAGCCGAGTCTTTAAGCGTTTAGCGAGTGCTCGATAGGTATAAGACATGAATGCTAAATCACTTTATGGAAGCATATAATTTTTTAGGTGGTCCTTAGACATCTACAAGCTGATGGGAAATCCAAATCAAATATCCTTACCAACATCAGTAGCAGCCAGAAGTGTGATTAAGCAACTGTTTAAGAATCCAAATTTAGCAAATTTCGTACATATTAAGTACTTAAAGTCGCATTTTGTTAATTACCTTCCAAGAAGAAGACATTATTGTTTGATATTTTTAAGATAGTTTGATAAATACACGATTTATCAATGGGACCATTTGTCTGTACCACATAGTTTCAACCCATGTGCCATAGTCGTACCTACCATATGACAACTTAATATAATGAAAATTCATAATAATTCCCCCT
>CAIGRP010085486.1:0-26233 GCA_903798385.1 Fraxinus cuspidata | reverse complement strand
CCCCCCCCCCCCCCCGCCCAACCCCCTTTATAGATTTCCGTTGATAATTCTGTTGGAAGTTGCACCACATATTGAGATTCAACTCTCTTTACAATAAATACTTGTCAATTTCTTTTTCCTTGAATTTCTTTTAAAAGTCTCCATGAATGAAATAGAGGTCGGGAGTTTTTATGATTCCCCACTTGAAATGGACATTGATAATTGTTGGTATAGTTGAAGAGAAAATGAAAGGGGGAAAAGAAAGTGAACCAAGAGGAGGATTCCCTTTCTAGTTTCGACATCATTTATTAAGCAACCATATATAGGGTTTCATTCGAATAAGTGGAATGCGCTTGGATGGTGAGATCAAGAGAATGACTATTGCTTGTTCTTAATATTGTGTTCTAAAGAGCGAAAAGGAAAGAACGCTCTTCATTCGTCCTTTGCAATTGTGAAAATGATGTGTTTGAAACGAATACTCAAAACACGACAAAAGATAAAGTATTCAACTTTATTGGTGACACACTTTGATTTATAAACCAACGATTTGACCATAGAAATAATGTCTCACGTTCAATTGTGCCAAGAATGGATATCAATAGTAACAATAATTCAAATTACAATTTATTCGATCAGTGTGAAATTGAGCACTTTAACAGCATGGATCAATAATTATATGCCAACTTCATCGAACATACTTTTTCTCTAGCAAGTGGTGGTTGGGGTACCATCTTTTGTCAAATCTCAGCTCAAATTTGGATAATTTTATGAAAATTAATTTCTTGTGTTATTTTAACACCAACTAAAATTTCTTCTTTTGGAAGACATGAAGTGATGGCTAAAAAACCCGCTCCTCCCCGTCCCGACGGGTTGGCGGAGTGGGATGGGGCAGGGATCGCAGCCTCGTCTTGGGTCTAGGGGCGGGGTTCTAGCCCCGCGAAGAATAAAAAAATTTAATATTTAATTTTGGACATTATTTGTTTCGAGTGCTTGTTTTATGATATTGATGTAGTTAGTTTGAGTATTATTTACTTTAAACTTTAAGATTTTGAATTTGTATTTTAATTGAAATCTTTTGACCAAAATAATAATAATAATGGGGCGGGCGCCCCGTCTAAGGGTGCCCCGCCCCGTTGCCACCTCGAGAGACATGATAACGTGGTAAGGAAAAAAATTTCTAAAGGAAAAACTACACATTCAGTGTGAACCCAATGACAGATGGGCCCACAAAACTCGACGGTCCTGATCAAGAGATGGTGGGCCAATCAATCACTGATCTTAATGTTGTCAGCCAAAGAGAGAAGGAATGATCTAAGGGTATGTTTGATCGATCAATTTTTTTCATAGAAAATGAATTTCAACTTCTACTTTTTGCATGTTTGATAGCATTTTTTTTCTAGACATTTTGATTTCTTGGTTTTGGNTCAATTGGAAAAAATTCTATCAACAATGGTAAAAATTTTTTTCCATTTCAGGGATAATTTCCATGCAAAACAAAGCCAAACGAATGATATTCGGTATGATAAATTTTTAAATTTATTTTTTTATTTTTTATTTTTATTTTTTTGGCAATTGGAACAAATTGTAGACCCAATGGTAGAAAAAATTATCACTTTAATGAACAATTATTATAAAAAATAAAGTCAAACAAACACTAAACTTTCAACATTTTTTAGGTGGAAAATTATATCAATCAAACACAATTAATTACAATTCCCAGTAAAACAATTTCTAGGTACTTCAATTCTCTAGAATTCATTTTCTTTCCACACATTTTCCAACTTTGCGATCAAACGGACCCTAACTGTTAAGGCAATTTTCCAGCATGTGGGCCCTCACTACTGGAGATGATAAGGTATGGGCCCCCACACCAGCGCAATTAATTTCAAGAAAATTAATACTATTGTCCGTAGTAGCAAGTTGGTACTCAAATTTTTCAAAAGAAGCAATTTCCTCCTCACCTCTAATTGCATTAGTTCAATAAATCTATATTAAATCTTCATGGGATTCTCATATAAAAATGTCTTAATTCAAAATTTTGAATGTCGTACAAGTCGGAAAATCAAAAGATAATCTTATAAAATTGGATACATGAAGAGATAAGATTCGTTGATTGAGGAGAAGCAACATTTTGATTGAAACTGGATGAATACATTCAAGGAGTGTCCTCAAGATTATGACCTCACAATAGGGTTCCACTCAATGCTTGAGCTATAGGGGACGAAGTTGATGAAATCATGACACCAAGGGCTCTTGAATGTACTACCAATAATTTATCAACTATTCAACAATTGACATCAATCAATCTGATTGATTGGATTTTCCTAATCAAACCCTAATCACCCAAACGTTAGGGAAATTCCAAATTAAAATCATTTAGTCAATCTCATCTCGCCATAAAACTTCTCCCACCAAAAGGAGCCCACAGTCTAGAAAAATATATTTCAAATACATTTCTTGAATTCTTTGTTAATTTATACATTATAAAGCTACCAAGGACACGATCTCATCAAGTTATTCTGCTAGATCGACAAGCTACCAAGGACACGATCTCATCAAGTTAATGTGCTAGATCGACCATCAAAAAGAGGAGATGTACTACTCGAGCTTTCAAAAGTTATTAATAAAGTTATGATCTATCATAAATTAGAATAAGTGAAAGTAAACATAAATAAATAAATAAATAGAAAACTAATGAGAAGAGCTTAATAATGAAAAATTCATAAACCATTAAATTGACCCATTTTTGTGAATAATTAAAAATTTATATATATGGCATATCAAGCAAATTAAATAATAGAGTTACATGTATCTTTGTGGCTAAAAAGTAAAAATTCAAAAATGGCCTAAACAAAATGTCAAAATAGAAACCCTAATCTTGAAACCAATCTCACAAAAAAAAAAAAATAATAATAATAATAATAATAATTGGATGATATTAAAGAAAGCAAAGCAAAACTTAAATCCTCACTCAATCCGGGTGCTGTTACACATCAAACTACAAAAATAGGGGATGGAAACGATGACCATTTCTTGTTTGTTTTAATCATTTCATCTAAAAATTTGAGTTCTTAGCTTGAATTTATTTAAATCTTATATTCAATATTACGGAGACTCATTCACTTGATATTCAGATTCATTTGGGGCGCCGCCTGTCCAATACTGGTTTAGCCCGGTAAGCATGCCAAGTTGCCCTTCTATCGAGCCACCGCCACCGCTGCCACCGCCAATACTCGAACCTAATTGTTGACTAGGCCATAGAGCAACGGGAGTGGGAAAATTCATAAAATGCAGCCCACTAGACATAGTACCTCTATACAAAGTGGCAGCAACAGCACTGTTATTTACTGAAGGAAATGTCCGAATGGGATCACCATTCATCACTTGGTTATTTGAACTGGCCACCGGCGGCCAAAAGTTTGCCGGAATTGAAGCATGGATTGCCGGAATCGAACCGGTACTTGACTGCAGAAAATAATTTCCTATTTGATTCTGAGGTTGCCGTAATTCTTGCTCCTGCCTACGTTTTCGCCCTATAATTTCCTCAGTTTCCATTAAGTCTAGCGTATTCTCTCGCAACTCCGGCTTAGCCTGCAACAGATTAGGGTTAAGGCTTGTCGACTGAAAGTTCAACATCGTCGTTGAGGGATTCTTCGATGATAATCCAATGCTTGGTAAAAGCCCTCGGCGTTGAGGCATCAAGAAATTCGAGTCAAAGTACGTAGATCTTAATTGAGATGGCACTGATATGCTGGAACCTGAGCTTCGTAAACTTATATTAAGTGAAGTGAAGTTTGCCGGGATTGTACCAGTGCCGGTGGCGGCAATGACAGCCGGCTCAGCTTGTTGAAGCAGCCATTCAACGGTTTCTCCATCGGACTTATGGCCGAGTTCTCTTGTGAGCTGAAAAACCCTAGCAGCACAGAGTGCAGGCATTCGGATTCGTCGGCCACGTCCATCGACCTTGGTGTGACGATCTTTCGTTGTCATACGCTTGGGTGGCGGCTTCTTGGATGTCTCGTTGGAGACGTATTGGCTTGACGAGGCTGTTGGTGGTGGAGTAGTGGCTCTAGGGTTTAATGTATCGGCTGCCGCGGCGGAGATGGCTAGAGATGGATAGTTTGAGGTGGAGGAGCTGGCTTCATCTTCTTTTTTTTCCAGCAATTGGAATGGAAAGTTGTGGCACCGGCGGTGGAGATGATCATCACCTCCTTCCATGATCACGAGCAAAACTTTAAAAATAAGTTGTATTTCTCTTTCCCTTTCTCAAAAAAAAAAAAAAAATGAAAAAAAAAAAAGTGATTTTCTTTATTCTATGTGTTCGTATGTTTTCTCTCTATATAGAATTATCAAAAGATATATACTCTCTCTCCTTTTGATTGATGCCATGGAAGTGCTTTTAGACAGAGAGAGGATAAGTTTGGAGGGCAAACTTTAAGCAAGAAAGATAATGAGTATTAATTAAACTTGTGCGACGTGTTCTTAGAAAAAGCAGAAATGTTCAAGTGAAAAGAAAATAAGCGCTTTCGTTGGGCTTGTTATAATTTTATTTTATTTTTTCAAAGAGATATAAGAATATATAACCAGACTTTCGATCAATATAATAAAATTTTATCACTTAAATAAATATGAAGACATGATTGACATTTTTAAAAGTTACGAGCAGTCAAATTTCACGACGGTTGAGTTTTTTTTTTTTTTACATAGGAACTCATAGTGCTAACCCCAACCATCCCGAAAGGGCAGAGACCCGACTACTGGGAGTGTGCACTATGTAAATCCCGTTGCATGTGCAGTAGCCCGCAAATCACAAAGAAGAGGTAAATCCGACTAAGCAAACTTGGTTCGACAGACTCAACCTACTAAGTGTTGACATGGGTGAAAGATGTTTTAATTTTGACTGTAATTGGACAGAGCCTTTGATTCAGAGTCCACGTGGGATGCTCTCTTTTTATGATTGTATGCATAAAGACAAAAGGTGTCCAGGTTGGGTCCCAATCCCAAGTCAAAAAATTGAGAGTTAAGAAAGGTAAAGATGTTGATGATCAAAGGTAGGAATGAACAGATCCCATCACCTGATTCACTTCCTTTTTGCATTTGTTATGGACCTTTGAAATGCTGGATTATTATGGACTGCTTTGGGATTCCTGCTGTTTAATTTTTGTCTGTGCTTTTTTCACCTTCCTTTAGGGCTAAACACCCCTTTAGCAAAGCTAACGCTTTATTTCAACTTCCAGTAAAAAAACTTATTAAAAAGTTATATTATGTCAATTTTTTCTAAAAACTCTTTTAATTAAATAAAATACTTTCAGAAAATTATTCAAATACGTTCAAAAACATCGTTTGAGCTCAGATGCAGCTTTAACTTTTTAAAAGCGTTGCTAAAAGAAAATCTTGTTTCATAACCATGCAAACATTCATGACTTGATTGTCACGTCTAATCAAATTGTCTAGCATGCAAACATTTATGTCTTCAAAGATAAACTTTAATTTTAAAATATAAGGTAGTTCAATAAGGTCACACAAAAGTCGAGTAATCAAATTTTAGTCATGCCCAACTATTGAAATTGTGTAGGCATCATGGAAATTGTTTATGTTCTGATCTTTTGGTCACGAAAATTATTGGACCCACCTAAGGGGGAACATTGGAAATAAAATTTTTATAACAATAAATCTTTCTCTTATTCAACACTTTTAAGATTTTTTAATTAAAAAAGTAGTTCTAAGATTTTAAATAACCTTTTATTTTCTCTCAACAACGAGATCATTTTTTCGCCCAGGAAGCAATTTTATTGCATTTCAGCTTTTGCCTATGTTTGGCTGAATTAAACTATATATACATTGTCATTGACATTCCCCTCTATATACCGAAATTTGGCCAATGATGCGAAATGTTGTAAAAATCAATGGCTATGATAAATGCCGTGCATTATGATATCAAACTTAATGTAGACAAAAAATGTACCTATGTTTGGCTCATGTTTATAAACTATTCAAAAACACTCAAAAGTCATATCTTATTCTCACATTTCTAATGATCTACATATACTATCAACTTATTTACAACTCATTTCTACATATTTATAAGCACTTTCAAAACAAGCTTGTCTATAATGCATATTTCGGAAAGCTTAAATTTTAAAGTGATCAGACATACTTTTTATTCATACTTTTAATAGGACTCATAACTTATTCCTTACACCTCTCGTGTAATCCACAACTTAAAAAGCACTACAAAAAAAGCACAGAGAACAGAGGAATCATAACTCAAGATGAGCAATCTTATCTGCCAACCTCTACACACCTTTTGGGATAAGAAATATGGTATGACTGCAAGAGTAGAAGCCATTTTAATGGCTTTATATCTACACTTCTGTCTGTATTGCACGCGGGAAAAGATAAAAACTATAGTGATACATGTACTATGACTAGCAAATCTTGAATTTTCTTTTTCAGCAAGAATACTCATTTGTTCCCCCACCCTAATTATACAAAAATTTCATTATATTGTCGACCATATTGAGTGCTGCACAATCAAACATGTAATGAAAACACAAAACTGTGACAAAATATAGCCATGTAATCAATTCATCAAAGAGAGAACAAAGAAAAAGACATGGCCATGAAAGGTTAAGGGTTAGAAAAGCACCAAGTGGCGGAAAAGATACTAAAGGAGAAAAATGAAACACGTCAACAATCATTTGCTCTTTTACTAGCTTTCTTCGCCAACCTCAAACCTCTCTTACAGATGCCATTACCAAATCATTATGAGTCTACGAAAAAAGAAAAACCAAGAAGTTACTCGTCACCATCTTCAACTTCATCGTTCACATCGTTCTCTTCTGAGCTATCACTACCATTTTTCTGCAGTGACATCTTAGATCAACACTTGCTTCAGATAATAATATATAACAAATAAAGATAAAGAAAAGAAAAATGGATCAAGTAAATTTCTCCGAGTAGAAATGATTCACTTAATGCAGATGTTTATATACTAAATCTTGGTGTGAATGTCTAGAATCACACGACTAAACAACCTCACTCCCAATGCGGGGTTCCCCTACTAAACAGGCAAGTAGCTGCTGTATTTATATTGCATCCATTCCAGGCTTGGTACGAGAATCAAACACCATAAAAAGCCAAGAGATTAAAAGATGTTTAAACTATAAAATTTGATCCCACTATTTTTATATTCATGACCATAGAGAGTCTTCTACGCAGGCAATAAGCAAGCAATACACACGTGTATTATGTATCCATGTATAACTTCTCCATCATCTATACTAAACAGTACAAGTGCCTTAGAGAAGTAATTTTCTTTGCTTACCTCCTCATCGCCATCATCCACCTCAAAATCTTCTTCATCAGCCTCCTACAGTATGAATACAGAGACCACACTAGGAATATTAAATAGCCACGTAGGTTGAGCTCACCATAATCTTCTATTAATATTTCGAGGAGAGTACAAGCAGGGCATGAAAAGAACTTTACATTGTTAAAATAAGTGAGAGGATTTGGCCATAGATCGTCCTTGATTATCTCAGCAACCTGCTAAAATAAAAGTTAAGAATATATGCAAAATGCCATGCCCCTAAAACAAAGTAGACCTATAGCCCATTCACTGCTTAAGACATGATTTACCTCATCATGAATCTCCACTGTATCATCTTTATGCTGAGTGTCACTAAACCAGGTAAAGAAGCTGCAAACCATGTGGCATGAGCAAAAGAAACGAAGATACACGAGAATATACAAATACTTGCCAAATGGCAATGCAATCTAGTTCCAGATAATCAAATGCAAAGACTAAAGCAAGTAGAAAGAATGTCCAATTTTTACATATTACGATCATGAGCCCACGTAGATTAAGATAAAACCTAGAGAAATTGCACATTAGGATCATCATCACAGATGCTATAAGATAAAGCAAGTCAAAACCGTGCCAATGTGATATATTTTGTGCACATGCACAATCCAAAACACGACAGAGTGCTAGTGGTTCCTACACTATATCCCTTGTCGTCTATAAAGCAGCAACAATTTATTGCTGCCAAGAAAAGAGTACAAGGAAAAGTACATCTAAAGATACAACTGTCCCATGTCCGAGAATTAAAGGAGGTTCCTACACTATATCCCTTGTCCTCTATAAAGCAGCAACAATTTATTGCTGCAAAGAAAAGAGCACAAGGAAAAGTACATATAAAGATACAACTGTCCCATGTCCAAGAATTAAAGGAGACAACACGGAACCATGTACATCAGAGAACAAGGATGCATTCTAAGGAAAACAAAGAAGGCATATTGCAAGAGTGCATTCAAGAGGATTACAAAATCCAAAATGAAAATGGTACAAATCATGAGCACAGAAATTTAATGAAAGCATTCAAGTTGTTTGCAGCAAATTTGGCAAGTACACCTGACGATTTCCAGCAAAGAATTTTGCGGATGATACCGTTCAAGTACCTATTCTGGAATACAGATACAGCAGAAACAAGTCCACATCTTATTTGAATGGGAAGAAATTTCTGGTATAAAGATGATTATGACATTACCGATGTCATCAAATTCTTTGAAATAAACACTGGTATACTTGAATGCAACTATAATGAAGAAATTGTAAGAGTTAAGTATCAATCTTGTTAATGACCCCAAATGACCATAGTGACCTATTCGTTAAGATGAAGTTGCAACCCACTCAGCAACCTAAGTTTACCACTTCACATGTCAGCATCATTACCATTCCTAGAGAAAATCCACTAGTCTCCAAGTTGCTAAAAAAATTGCCACTATAGAGTATAAACTTGCATATTGCAAAAAGTACCTAGTGTTGCAATATATTGAACTCAGTTCCATTGCCCAATATAAAACAAACTAATGTTCAAAAGTACAATGTAACAACCTTTCATCAGAATGAGACCGCTTGTTTCCTTTAGTCTCATCACCACCATTTGGAATGGCCTTCACAAGAAACATGCCAAGAAGCTTAAAACATGGAACTTAGAGAAGTTGCAATAGTCAAGGTATGACGATATCAAAGCTTACCATGCCTTCTTTCCATTTAATGGATGTAGAGCTTATTTTTGTTGTTCCAACCTCGAGGAAGGTAAAAGTCTTGGTGAGTTTCGAATCTTCAAAATACGGATTGGGTTTGAAGTTCTGAGGGGAAAGCAATATAGAAAATTAGTATACTTTATACAGACTTCACTTCATATACTATAAGAGATAAAACAGCATATTCCCACAAGTAAAGTTCTACAACACCAATAAATAAAAAAATAAAATGAAACAAAAAAGACTCACAAATGTAATTGAACAACCCGATTTCAAGTCTTTAGATTCTTCCACTCCAAGGGAACTTAAATACTTGAAAATCTGGCTTCAAATGAAAGAGATTATCCAACTTGTGTCAGATTCAAGACCAAGCACAACAGTTAATTCCATAATAAAACCATTATTATGTTTTCTTAATTTAGAGAAAGCAGACTGGCAAAAGATGAACCTTTTGGTCTTCTTCAGTTAAAAGTTCACTAAGGGCAGGATGACTCAGAAACTGCAAGGGAAGGAACACGTGTCATTGAGGAGGGAAGAAACACTTTAAGAAGTGACAAAGACTTGTAAATAGCAAGTATGGGATCACTTACTGCAGTCATCCAGAAGTCCGGAATTGACTTTATGACGTCATTTCTCTTATCATAGACAGGCTTCCTTTTCTCACTGTACTTCTGTTCTATTTCCAAGACTTCTTCACTAGCTTCTTCATTGATCTGCAAGCAGTGAAAATGGTAATTGACATTTTAATCTCTTCCATTTTAAAGTTCAAAGGCATTCCTAGTATAACTAATGAACTATAGCAGTAGCTAAAAATCATATCAATGTCTGAAAATAAATAAAATACATGCAATTCCTTAGGTATCGTTTTCATGAATTTCAGCCTCATCAAGATCACTTTTGTTGTAGATAATAAACCACAACCACAAAACAACTTGGATGTGATTCTCAAGCACTAGTTTCAAATTCATGCTTATTAAAACTACTAGGCAAATGTACAATGCTAATCATGCCGTCATCTTTTTGCAAGAGTGAAGGAAAAAATGGGCAAGATATAAATTGAAAATCAGTTTCTAAAATTCAATTGAGAGACGCTGTTTTCATTAGTTCTAAATTTAATAACATATTAGAATTCAGCAACTTTCAATATCTATCATGGGAAAGAGAATATTAACAACTAGGCTCCACTGAATTTCTTCAAATTCTAGGTCCCAAAAACTTGTGGGGTCCTCCTTACAGGACCCAAATAATGTGAAAAAAAAAAAAAGTCTTTTCTTAAAAATCTCTCATTTCTATTATAGAAGGGACTGCATTTGAAATAGGTATTCAAAATTCATAACAAGATTAATTTACGTTTTTCTGGTTCCTCCTTGCAGAACCCAAATAGTGCAAAAAAAAAATCTATCATTTCTAATATAGAAGGAACTGAATTTGGAATAGTAATCAAAGTTCATAAAAAGATTTAATTACTTTTTCTGGGTCCTCCTTACAGAACCCAAATAACTAGAAAAAAAAAAATTAAAAGTGGCATTTTTTTTCCTTAAAAATCTCTACTCTTCTCTCTAGAGAGAACGAAATTGAAGTAGAAATTTGAAATCAAAATTCATAAAAAAAAATAATAATAATAATTTACTTTTTTTTTTTTTGGTGGGGCGTGGGGGCCCATTCACAAAACTCAAAAAACTCGGAAAAATTAAAGGAAATTGAACTAGAAATAGGAAACGCAGTAAAAAGTTCGTGATGTAGAACGTGTTTGATTAATTCTATTAAAATTTATAATAAAACTGATTTACATTTTTTGGGTCCTCATTACAAAATCCAAATAACTCGGAAAATTTAAAATAAGCAATTGTTTTGTTTTACATAAAAATCTCTACTTCTCTTAAAAATCTCAGCTAAACATGACTCTAGAATTCCATCTTAAAATGTCAAACTTGTCCAGAGGACCCTTATAAATTGATATACATTTTCATCTTTATTGGACGTGGAATTTTATTCCTCAACAAGAGGAACATTAAACGGAAAATGAATTTCAAAATTGAGAACAAATTACTTTTACCTTTTCAAGTTCGTCTTGGGCTTCCTGGAGCTTCTCAATGGAAAGGAGTAGGTCTCTATCAATGTGCTCTGTCGCGTTGTTCTCTTCAATTTTCTGCTTTTTCCCTTTGTCAACTCCCATTTTTCTTCAAACTTTAGAAATTTACAGGGAGGAAAAATTGTTCCCACTGCTGTTTTGAGAGCTTTGCTTAAACCCTAGATAAACCCCTTTTGTTTATTTACATGTATAGCATCTTTATAGCAACAGAAAGCGCCTCAATGTGAAGGTGAGTGAGGAGCACAGAAAAATGAGTAATGCTATTATGCTTTTGCACCAATCTAGTAGATAATTATATAATATTATACGATAAATTCATTTAAATGTGAAATTACGTTACTCATTTGATTGAATTTATAAGTGTAGCCACTTAAATTAATATTTTAATGTCGTTGATGCTAAATAACATTATTTTAAAAATAAAGGGAATAACTGGATAGACTTGACCCTTCGGGCCAACTTAGTGGGACTACAAGTTATGGGTCTTTTAGAGTATCGGGGAGTTTATGAAATGATCGATTTTGAATGAATTTGAGTAGTTAGTAAAATAATCAAAATTAGCGGACAAAAAAAAAACTGACAAGAAGGCCTTTAGGGCTTTGAGATTTTTATAAACGCATAGACCGAAGCCTTTGTCCCGCAACACTATTAGTTGAATGATAACAACATCATCAATCGGAAAAGAATAATACTATCTAATAACACTATTACTAAAATCACTTTATGTGGCATTTACGTTGCATTGATGATAAATCTAATTAAATGTGATGTTATAAACTCATTTAAATGGATGGACATAACGTGTTTTCCCATATTGGGTGGTGTTTTAGCACTAATGATGCAATATGACACTACTCGTCAAAAAATGACCTCACCAATATGTGCTTGATGTGTGTCCAAGAAATACAAAATGTCCAAAGTATTATTGACCTAATCTTTCCTATAAATACCCCATGCAACATGAAGGACAATGTATGATATCAAGTTTCAAGTCAAATCTTCGCCTATTTTGTTTCTCTTGCACTTTTAATATATTTTTCAACTCGACTTGATAGTTGAAGTGAAAATAGAGGCTGAAGCACCCTTTTGAACAGTTCCTTTGATATTTATGTAGGTTTAGTGAAAAGTGTATTCAGAGGTAACGAGAATCTGTGAACATTTTAGTTTTTCAAGATTTGAGGTCAACGAATTCATTGATTTATTTTGTCACCAAACAATTCAACCTTGACATATTCTACTAATTTGCTAGGAATATCCTCGAAGTCATAAAATCATAACATTTTTTATTGATATATTTTTCTAAGCAAAAAAGAAAAAATAAAACGTAAAAATAAAATAGGAATTAAAAAAAATCGTATTGTTCAAACTCATATTTAACATTTTTTATGACTTCTAAATTTATGAACCTTAAACAAATGCAAGGGCGGAGATAGGGGCATCCACCCAAGCCCAACCTTTTATATTTTTTTAAAAAAAATTATAAATATTTTTCTTTTACGTATTACTTTTTGTGTAAAAAGAAGTATTTGCTCGACTCTGCCTCTAAACAAATGTTTATACAGCTTGGATGATCATAATGTATAGAAAAAGTTATAAAGAATTCAATTTTTTGCTTTTTTTTTTTTTAAAACCAAGCCAAACATGCTCTAATCTATGACAAAAAGATGGATTAACCAAGTTTTAAACCCACATGTTATCTTAATTTACAGATATTGATATAGATTGGAGAAAAAATCAACTCACATAATTTTTATAATGACAAAAAAAAAAACTGTGAATTAAACCAAATCTAAGAATAAATGGTAAATCATTGCCAAGGTAACATTAACAAATTGGGAAAGCTGCACCACTAGTCCCTGATATATGGTTACGACGCCATATTTCGTTTCTCAAATGGATGAATTCCATCCACTTTACCATTAAAAAATCAATTTTTGATGATGAATATAAGTTCGATAAGCAGGTTTGGTCCTTGTTGGTTAGTCGAATTCAAATGAAGAAATGAAATGTCCGAATTTGAGTTTTGTACAAGTACCACATCAGATTCAAGAGATACTCTCGGTGTTATATATGAACGAGGCTTGATCAGCATATATCAACGATTAGTTAGGGTGTGTTCTATTTACCATTTTCAAGCCGTTTTCTGTTTTCGATTTTCCAAAACAGCGAAAAACGCGTTCTCTTTCCTATTTTCGAAAACGCATTTTTGAAAATAAATTAAAAATTTATAAAGAAAACACAAAACGACAAATTTGTCGTTTTGATTGTTTTCAGTTATAATCAAGTCAAAATTTTCAAAACGCGTTTTTGATGTTTTCAAAACAATTTTTCAAAATGTCAAAAAGAATTTGTTTTCAATAATCTCAAAATGGACACTCAAAACACAAAACTCAAAATGAAATCAAAACACAAAACTGAAACACAAAGAGAACAGCCCATTAGTTTCTAAAATATTTAACTCATCTACTGTTATCCATTAGTAGCATTGTTTCTTGGAGAAGTCACTTGCTCTTATTGATTTACTGCATGCCTTTAGTTTCTTTTTCTTAGCACAACACGACACTAATAACTTTTCGTTCTAAGTATGATTTTCTAGTTTATATTTTATAATTAGACCAAAACTGAGACCAATTCGCGCATTTCTTGGATGGACTCCATCGACGGGGACTTGAATGCTTCAAAAATGTCGGGGACCCTTATAGACCCTTTCAAGTGTAGATTGAAACTGTAGGTGTCGATCCCAAAGTTCTTCTGTTCACAACTTTGTGGATTGATTTCTTAGTCTGCTCACCATGGCTCACAAGTATCTGATATACTCAGCAATTTGGAGCTGGTTACTACATAATGAACTTGTCAGTATCTTCTTATCAGGAGCCTTTCTTGTTTGATTTTGTAGTTGTTAGAATTTTGGTGTGACTCGAATTCTTTATTTAAAATAATTGGGAGTTCATATTAAGAAGAATTCTATTTGGAATACTATTGTAGAATTCTATTTAAGTTTATTTGGTGAATTCTAATTGAAGTTCTACTTGAAAGCCCATTGAGAATAAGAATTTGTGTTGGACTTGAAAAGAACATTGGGATAAAGAAAATCAAAATTTTGAAGTAAATGATTTGAGAGTGAGCGTCACGGTGCTGTGCCACCTGGGCTATTTTGCCATGCTCGATTTTTTGTTCTCCACTCTGTTTTGGACTATGTTTTTTACATTATATTTTAATTACAATTTTACTATTAGGATTTGAACGTCTCCTATTTGTTCCATATGTAATTGGCTCTTCAATATGATTTAGTAAGAACAAAGTTGTAAACACAAATCTTTGTATTCTTTCTTCGTATTATAATAAAAATCTCTATTCTTTACACTTACTTCATATTGTTGTCATAATATCTTATTTTCTCCAATAATTTGGTATGGATTAATCCGATATCATCTCCACTTTTCACAACAAACTGATATAAGAGCCTTTTGATTTTGAAATTCTTGGGAAGATTAAGATTTTTCGTGCTGGCAACAATGAAGTATAATACTTCGCTATTGGATCGCAATACGATATATTCTTAATGGCAGGTAAAGATGCAAGCAATACTCACTCAGATGTATTTCGATGATAGTTGTTTAGATTTGACAAGATCCCCACAACTTGGACTCTGGAAGAGAAACAACAAAGGGATCGAAATGCTCTATATCAAATATATCTTCATCTTTCAAATAATATTTTTTAGGACGTTTTGAAGGAGAAGTCAGTCGCTGCATTTGGTCAAAATTGAAATAATTATGCATGATGAACAGTCTTACTAAGAAATTGCATATGAAGCAACATATATATTCTCATCTTATAACAGTAAGTACATCTCTTGAATATTAACTAGCTGCTTGTAAAGAAGTCATGATTTGGAGAATTTGGAGGTCAAATATGATGAAAAAGATTTATGATTGATTTTATCGCGTTCATTACTTGTTTTATACATGTCTTCTAGAGACACGATTTTGTATAGTCATGATACTCTCACTATCAAAAAAGTCTATGATACTCTATATTCAAAGGAGCAAATAAAACATCTTGCAGCATCTGAAAGTCATGAAGATAGCCTCATTGTAGATGTTGGTCGTTCAAGGGACAAGTCTAAATCTAACTTCAAATTTTGTAATTATTGCAAGAAAAAGGGAGGCGCTTGATAAAAGATTGTTTTAAGTTGTAGAATAAATCAAAATTAACTGCAAATCAACAATCAAAAACTTCAGGAAAAACAAGCATTGTAGAAAATTCTAATAATGATGGACGGTTTTTACTTATGTCTGATTATAACTCCAAATCTAACAATGTTTGAATTTTTTATACAGTTTGCACTTTTCATATGACTCCTGATCGGGATTTGTTTTCAACATATGAAGAAATTACAAAAGGTGTTGTGATGATAGGTAATAATATATCTTATCGGATAGCTAGTATTGAACGAGTTAGAATAAAGATACTTGATGAGATGGCTAAAACACTTGATGGAGTGAGGTCACGTTCCAGATTTGAAGAGAAATCTTATAACCTTAAATACTTTTGATTTAAAAAGGTACATGTATACTGTTGAAGGCGGAGTCCTGAAAGTTAGTAAAGGGGTCTGCGTTTTGTGAAAGAGACATAGATCCATTTATATATCTTGCAGCGTTATACATAATTTTTGAGCAATCAGCATATTTTAAGAATTCAGGTGGAATTGGAGTTGGATTCTGTATACCATTGGAGTCTAATTTGGGGTTTTCTTTAATAAATACATCTCAGCTGAGTTTAAAAGCTATGGGTAAATCCACCTTGACATCATCATCAGCGATGTCATTGCATTCAATTACTAGTAGCAGATTCATTTTTGGCCATAAGATTCCATATAGGTACAATTCTGCTGATTTAGTTGATGGTTTGAATACGGTTAAATGTGTTGATTCTAACCAAGATCCTTCTTTTGATGTATTCAGTTGTGATTTTGTTGCAGGACTTGTTTCACCCTTATTTAGTGGTCATTAGATCGCTTTTACCCTTAGTTGGGATATTAGAGGTGGAGAATATTTTCAATTGAAATTTTTTTTTTATGGAGAAGTTTGTTTCTGTTTTTCATTGAAGAGTTCAAGTTTATTCCTTGCAGTGAAATTTGTCTTAAGGAGGAGAATTTTTCTTTGAAATTTTATTCATTATAATGCAATTCGTGTTAAAGTGGAGATTGTTAAAATTTGGGTGTGATCCGAATTCTTTGTTAAATATAACTGAGAGTTCTAATTAAAGTACACATTAAAAAAAAATTCTATTTGAAATATTATTGTGAAATCCTATTCAAGTTTACTTGACGAATTCTAATTGAAATTCTATTTGGAAGTTCAATTGAGAGTTGGAATTTATGTTGGACTTGAAGAGAATATTGGGATGAAGAAAATGAAGTTTTTGAAGTAAAAGGACCTGAGTGTAGGTGTGAGACGCCATTGTCACAGGGAAGATTGTTGCTCGACATTGCCTGGGGCGCCGCAACGTCATCTATGACATCGAGGCTGTTTTGCCTTGCGTGATTGTTTGTTCACCAACCAGTTTTGGATTTTGTTTCTCACATTCTATTTTAACTACAACTGTACTATTGAGGCTTAGGCATCCCATATTTGTTTTTTAAATATAGTTGGCTTTTTATTATGATTTAGTAAGTAGTTAGACAAAGTTGTAAATACAATTTTTTGTATTTTTTCTCCATATTATAATAAAATTTCAATTCTCTGCAAATTATTTCGTTCTTGTTATCAATTATTCATATTGTGGCCATAATCTTTTATTTTCTCCAACAAATTAGTATTGAATTAATCCGGTATCATCCATATTTTTCACAACAGTAGTTAATCAATATTTGTCTGCCATAAGATACTAAAAAATTTCTCTAATTTCCAGTGGAAAATCTTGCACCTGTCAGTAAAGTTTGTGATTTATGTTGAAGAATAAATAAATCTCACATTAGTTCTTAGAGCAATGAATTTAATGGAGCAAAGGAAAGAAAGATTCATGTAGCCAATACCTTATTTAGCCCTTGTTTGGTCGCCATTATGTTCAAAACACATTTTTTCATTTCTTCTTTTCAATCACTCATTTTTCAATAAAATAATATTAAACTCAACTTCAAAATTTTTCCTTATTTTTAAACCACGCATTCTATATCAATCCACTATTCTAAAATACTTTCTTACAATAAAATGGGGCTCAAACATGCTCTTAGCATTACGGTTGCTTTTGGAAGAAATACTTTATTTTTCCCTTAAATCTTTTTTTTTTTTTATGACATAGCACGAAACAATAAATTCAATCGAAAACCTTAATAACACAATTCTAGAATTCACCAGAGAATGAAAGATAAAATCAAGAAGTTTTATTAATTCGAAATAAGCTAAATGACAAAAATAGCACTTAAACTTAAAAAACAGTTTTCGAGTTCTAAACGAATTCGAATGGCTAAAATCCAACATACATCACAACAAAGCTGTGTGTTTAGTCCGTCTCGTCGTTCCCTTTCCGAAAACATATTATGAGCCCAAATTTGAGCTAAAATGCCACAATTTACTATTTTTCTTTTTTTGGTCCAACTGTTCCTCAATCAACTCCACTGTGTGTTCTATATCACTTTATCTGTCTTTTCCTCTCTGAGCAGGTGTGAAGCTTTCTCCACATACACTAGGACGTAGGACCTTATTCATGCCAGCAATAATCTTTTCCTTCTACAAGAGTAAGTTTGTTTCCCTAGCTGTTTTTACCAATTTTTTGAAGTTGAGGGTTGCAAGTTGTGGTTGCATTCTTGCATCTAGCAACGTAAATTTGGAACCCAAGAAAAATTTAATGTATTGATTCGAATATCTATATGTGAAGAATTCTCCTCCCGATTTTCACATATCAACTATCTTCTTACATAGGAGAGAAATCAAGATTCATTGCTTCAAATATGATCTAGGTTTTAAATAGAGCTGAAGGATTATACATTTATACAGATCTACCTCCGTATTTTTAAATATCATCTATGTTGTAACATTAGAGAAAAAAGTCGAAACAAGTAGAACCTTTTGTGCCTTTGAACATCACCACTTACTAAAATCCTCAAGAAGTTAGATTTGAAGTCAACTGATCTTAATTGTAAAGATATTTGAGTTAATGGTTTCCATTCTACATTTAAAATATAAATGAATTTGATTATCTAGATATATTAAAAACCAGTCTCAAATCCTCACTAAATCATGTGACGACTAAAGCATAATCATGCAGTGATGCAGGAGCATCCGAGTCAGATGATGTCGAGTTGTTAGATAGCTCGTTGATGGCATTGAGGTACCATGAACTGGCGGATTAGCGCAGAAATGGCAAGTAATTGACAATTTTTCCTAATTTTGGTCTTTTTTGGACACATTTTGGTATTTGACCATAATTTTGGCTACGGTTATCAGAATTGCGCTCATGACCCCAATTCGGAAAGCTCTTTTCGGCGTGCACGTCATGATCACTCAGCTCCGCTCAGTGCGCATGATTTCGATAGCAAAATTCGCTATTTTTCCTTCTGAATCCCCAATTTTAGTTATTTTTTTCCTTTTTTTGATAATATTTCGTTTGGCTTTTTAAAACAGATTATGAACTCGATTTGAGCCAAATTTTTGGGATATTATTTCTTTTATTGCGTACTTTCTTTTGGTATGACTATTGAGATTTTGCTATTTTTGGTAAAATTCCGATAATTATGATTTTCTAGCTATATAATCAGGCTTATGGGTTGTTTTCGCATGTTGGATGAATAATAAAGAATTCTCTTATTTTTCTTGACGTTTTCTCTTGTGTTGTTCCCTGTGAATTATCTACTGAAACCAGCTTGCGGTGTTATGCAGTCCAATCAATAATTGGGGATTTTGGACCTGTTTCTCCTTACACTACATCACTACCTTTGTGTGAAATTACAATCTGAGTATTTTTACATGTATAATGCATTTAGTGCAGGTGCAGCTCAGAAAACATCCTTCTAGAAATGGATCGGATTTTAAGACCAGAAGGTGCAGTTATACTGCGAGACCATGCTGATATCCTTAACAAAGTTAACAGAATTGTGACCGGTATGAGGTGGAAGACTGAAATGGCTGATTATGAGGATGGTCCTTTGGTTCCCAAAGAAATATTACTTGCTGTCAAACGACACTGGGTTTTCAGGGAAAACAATTCCACATCCACAAGGTAATAGCACGGAATCTGTCGAGGTTGAAAAATCATCAGCCATAATCCTATAATTCAGTTTTATTTTTTATTTATTTCGGAAACTGAGAAATTTTGGACAGGCACGAAGAGGTTTAGTTCTTTGTAAAAAATGTTTAGACGTTTCAGTATAATTTTGCCCCCAACTTCTTTGCAAGTATATGCATTGTTCAGATAATTCGCAGTTTCTGATTGAAAAAATTTCAAAAGATCCAAGTTAGAGTATTTTCTTATGCATTTCCTGGAAGAGTTGAACTTTGAAGGGGCGTGTGATCTTCCTGGTCTGAAGAAGATAGACATATATATTATTACTAAGGGGACAAATACCACGTGACACTACATTCGAGAAAAGATCGTAGAAAAAGTATGAACAAAAGTCTCACATCAGCTGCACAAGCCACTGATCTTGAATTAATAAGGGAAATGAGCTACTGCTAATAAGTTAATTTCTTGAGACGGAATTCAAAGTTCCGACACTATATTCCATCCTTACGCGTAGAGATAAATTGAAGAAAATTAAAAAAAAAAAAAAGAAACCATACTAATTAAAGAATAAAGTACACATTGGTGGAGCTTTAAATATTCATGTCATTACGATTTGGACTCTGGCGTGGGCTCAGTCGAACGAATGGCGGACCTTAGACCTTGTTTTTGAGCCACTTCTTGGATGATGAAATTAATGTGCATATATCCCTATATCAAATAGCATGTAATAAATGCAAATCGTATCCAAGATTTATTTCTAGTGATATTAATCACTATTTACCTGCATCAATAACACATCTCTATGATTGGGGTTTTGTAGGTTTACTCCACAAATTCCACCTCTCCAAAACTATATTTTTATTGCGCTTCAACTGAATAATCATAGTGGATGATAACATCATTGTTCCCATCACTATTATAGAAGTGGACATGAAATTTTCACCTTATACATTGATTATTGTTTTTGTATTTAACTGGATAAAATTTTACGTTTTAGCGTAACATGTTACTCAAGATGGTCATTTCAATCTTATAATTCGAATGTATTTTTTAGCATTAGACGAATCAGATAACACATTTGAATTATTTGGACTCTACTATCACTTTGAGTCTCGAAATTTTATTTTAAGAGACTAACTTTCTTATATAAGATGAGTAGCAGAAACTGAATATTACCCTTAACACTTAAGAGGTCACAAATAAAGCCACATTTGTTTTGGCATTATTTATCTTGAAGTGGTAGAATGTCAAAATCAATTATAGTTTTACAATTTACACTGAGTATTGTACTCAGTAAATAAGTTACATCATACTCTTTGGAATAGCCCATGCTGGCCAGTCACACGTTCTATGTAAAATACTGTTAACACTTTACTAGCGTAATTTGGCCCCCAAACATGTAGGACCCACAGTCTGGCTTTGCCATTCCTACTTAAACGACAGCTTTTCATAAAGCCAATCTGAAAACAAATCCTTCATTCCAAAATTTTCATTGCTTTTCTTTGCTTGTTCAATTACGTTTCGTCTTAAATATCTTGCTACTTCTGTTCACTGTTTTATGAAATTTCCCATCAGGGTTTCATCACTAATTTGTCTTTGTTGTTGCTCTCTTGGCTTATGCAATTGTTTCCATCGATCCCTATAACTTTGACAAAGATTTATACAGCATTTTACATATTGTACTTCCTCCAAGTTTCTTCAAGTTTATATTCCTTTTTTCTATTTAATTTGTCAATCAGACCATTGCAATTGTTGATCTTAAACGAGGAATTTCGAGTAAGCCTGAGTTATTAAAATTTCAGCATTCATGGACGCTGAAGATGACATTAATCATCGTGTTGCCTCGTTTTCTTATTACCTGGACACTGCTAAAGACAACTTGGTACAAAGAATTTCAGCTCAAGAGAGTCTGATTTCCAGAAGCTCGGGAAGATCTGCTACAGCCACTGCAAAGCCACGTTTTAATACAAGTATATCTCTCTCCCTCTATATACAACGTACACAACCAGTACAATAGACAATATTTTAGTTTCTTTTTTCTTCATCCAGTGCTACATGTGTAGTCAACCCCATCAATTGGAGTCGTCACATTTATTCATTTTCTTTTTATATCAAACCTGCAGGAGAAAACTTTGTGTTTAAGATGCCAGGGCCTGTTCAGGATCCTACAACTGCATTTAGTTTCCCTCAGGAGCCTCCATATCCAATGAATTTTGAAAGAACCAAGTCTACTGATGGTGAAATCACAGTCTTTGGTGCAGACAAGTATTTCAACGTCAAATCTGATTACGCAACTGAGGTGAAAATCAATAGTGAGAGTAAGAATGAAAGGCCAGTGAATTTGCCCCAAGTACGATTAGATTCCAGGTCAGAAACTCAGAGTCTTTACTCTGAAACAAGCAGTTGGAACAGCCAAACTGCGGTGTTGCAGAATGTAACAAGGAGACTTGAATCTAAAATGAAGCGAAAAAAGGCAATTGGAAGTAGATTTTTTCCAGTTTTTGGTTGCCAGGGACCTTGTATTGACAAGAAAGCTGTTCATATCAGTGAAAATTTGACAGGATCAAAAAGAGTTGATCATTTTCCAGTTCCAATTCCCAATCTAGGGTCACAAAATTTGTCTGTTAAGAATCAGTTCGAGGAACAGATAAAAGTGGATGCACCCCGAGAGTCTCTGGAAGTTTTCGGTTCAGGAACTGGCACAAAGGGAGACATAGCAAAAATCCTGGAGAGAAAACTGTTTATGTTAACCTGGGATGCAATCCCGAAAGGCCAAAACCTTCCAACTTCTACACTTGGAAGCAGCACAATTTGTGATGATTTGGCCAGTGATGCCAGTTCTGATCTCTTTGAAATCGAAAACATTTCTGGCACTGTGTATCCGTTGTTAACAGCGGCTCAAGGAACTGATGATATGTCGATTTGCATGAGTCCCCCTATGCAGTATGCCCCAAGTGAGGCCAGTATCGAGTGGAGTGTTGTCACTGCCAGTGCTGCAGATTACTCTTCAGTTATTTCAGATTATGATGAAAAGAGTGTTAGTGTTGCAGGTGATATTATCTCAAGAAATGCAACGAAAAGAACATCCATAACCAAGAATATAGGGGGCAAAGAGACACAAAAAAGCAAACCTGGGGGACTTTTAGGATGCAAGCATCATAAAGCAGTGGATGTTGCTGAAACTACGTATAAGACTAATGAAAAGGCAAAGCATCTAGGGTTTGATTTGTCTCCAGCTACAGGGAAATCACAAGCCAAGAATAGGGTGAAAGATTTTTGACCCTGTACTCGATTCTTATTGATCTATCCCGTATATAAATATGTGTGCGTACATTGATATTACACGGTTGGTTAATATTATTACATGAAGTTGTTTGTTCAGTATGATTGACATATGCATACAATATTTATGTGGCACAACTCGCAAAGATACGAGCCCGAGTCTGAAGATAAACGTGCCAGGGAGACTCGTCATGGTCACTTAATACATTTTGACACCCTAAAGTCGCAACATATTTTTCATCATGTTAAATTGTTTAATCAAGCATTGTTTAAGTCATCAAGTTGCATGTTTTTAAATAAATGTTCTTCATGTCTAATTGAAGCTTTTTGTTCCACATAATAATGTTTATCTTGCTAAAGATAAGTGCTTTTATATCCGTATCCTTTTATTTCGATCTCTGTCTTCCAAAGGCACGGCAGCTTCCATACATAAAAAGTAAATTTCCATTCTAATGGCAATCAAAACTAGGTTAAGATTATTATCCAAACTTAAGGTGACCACCCTTGTCTGAAAAATATCCTTAAATTTTCAGTTTACTATTTATTTATTCCAGGTTCTGACCACACTTGTTTTGGCATATCAGAATTTTCATAATCCAGATTCCTTAGTTGAGGGTCATCCACGTTGTAGAGCATCTAATTGGAAACAAGGCTGCTTTTTGGTTAGACAAGATTGCCTATAAGTGAAGAGCCTGCTAATCTATATATATTAGCATGTTGGCATGCATATATGTCTAAAAGCTGAAGACCCTACAAATGCAGATTCTTGTTTTCAGAATAATATGTGAAGTCTATAACACCTAACAATTAATTGCCTTCATCCATCTTTCTAACTTATGTCGGGATTATCCGAGCCAAGAAAATTACAAATAATTGGAAATTTATTTACACGTGACATTTGCATTTATACACTTAAAAACGAGTATATTAGATGCCTATCGCGGTATCATCTGACATTTTAACGAACTTTTTAGAACAATTCTGTTTCTAGGGGAAGATTGTATAGAAAGTTCAAGATGGTAGATGTAAAAGCCACAAATTGAAAAACTAAACATAAATAATTCTTGAAAATTCTATTTATACAAGTAATATGTCTAGTTGGTTTTCTGAAAAATGAACCCATGTATGTATATGTGGAAAATCAACCAAGAACAAAAAATGCTGAGATCCTCCTTTGTGAGTTGTGACATGAGTAGGATATCAAATTAATTCAAAAGGTGCGTATGAAATTGAGTATGTGAAGTTTATAAATAAATAGTAATCCTTGTAAAAATGAATATTGCAATGATTACTAAAATGCAAATTCTTATGCATACCATCTTTCGTTATTTAATGTATACACATAGTAACTCCCAAAAAAATATTAAAATTATGTACCTTTAAAAATGTATTTTAAAAATAACTTTTGTGGTTCCACCTCCACTTTCTGTCAATAACTGGCCTTAGTATGAAATCTGCCGCAAATAGCAGCGACTTTTGTTTGATTTTCCATTGCTATTAGTGTGTTTTCTAGTAGTGATAGAAGTATTTGTCGAGATTAAAATAAGTGGATAGCAAGGCACAACGTGTTCGGTAAATGAGGTATATAAACTTCGCCTTCATTTGAGTTTTGCTGGAAAGTTTAACACTAGGGTCCAGGACTACAGTTTTAATGAGCAGAAGAATTAAATAGGAATGTCAAGCTCTATCACACCACAACATAATGGTCACACCTAAATGTGCTTCAACCAGTTGGGGTACCTACATTAAATTCCTCACCGGTCTTAACAACTAAGGTGGGTCCCACACTTTCTTATCTCAATTTCGTCAAACAGTAATTAGGTTGGAAATCTGGTAAACATTAAGAAACCAGAATCTTTCAACTTTATGTCACACAGCAAGTTTAATGTCCAGAAAGTTCCATACCGGAGAAACCCTATTTAGAAAAGAATTGTAGATGTGTGTTAGCTACATCCCTACACGGATTGATTCAATTCTTACCAGATGAGGAAACTTGTATCCAAGATTTTGATCATTTTTGCACTATTAGTAGAGATATTATTGACACCATGAGTAGAAATTTTCTCCAGGTAAGCTATAATGAAGGATAAAACTCTGTAGGTATATACATATTAATTAAGCCACTGGTCCAACAATGGAATGTTTTGAAGGGACCAATATTGGTTGATAGGTATACACAACCAAATAAAAGTGATGTTTTGGACCACCTGGATTAATTAGTGGAGGCACTGCTAAATAAAAATAGTTGTCTACAACTGGGAATGTCTTGAGGATGAGCTTAAAAATCTTAGGCATCAGTTCATTTAACTTTAAAAGAGTCAATAAAGTGGCAAACATGTTCTTCCTTTTGTCTAATTACCCCCATAAGGTTAGAGCACTCAAAACAGTATGTTGGTGGGAGAATTTGAAGTTACTGTAAGCATGTATTTGTCAATTTGGGATGTGGGAGTGAAAATTATTTAACTTTTACGCATGCATATTTGGTATATTAGACTAGATGCGGAGGTAAGGAGGGGCAGATCTGGGCTACCATAAAGTTCTTTAGTGATTAGAATAGTGTGTTTATGACTACATGAAACGTTTCCACGTGAAGACTAAAAGAAAATGGAACTTCTATTTGATTGTATCAATGACTTAGAGAAATGGTTCAAAATGGCATTAAGGAAAATGGTATTAAGTAGAAATAGCTACTGAGTTCAACACTAGTTGTTTATTTGAATTGATCATCATTCACAAGGCATATAAAAAAATAGGTCAAATTAAAATGTTTCATGTAAATAGCAAAATGAAGAATCAAAATAGACAACATTATTGAAGTCTCTATAAAATTTTACTTTCTAGATTTAAAGATATTCTCAATTATACATAAATTTTTCTTTATAAATAGAGAGCATTTTGAAGATGTTCTTATGCCGTTATTGACAACGACGGATATTTTTCCACTTGTGATTTTAATAGCATTCATAAATACGAAAAAATAAAAATCATAACTACCATACTTTAAGAATACAATTTCAAAAAAATCAAACTTTTAGAATTCTTTCAAAAATTAAGTCATATATCTTTCCTAAAAATATAAATATATGGATTTAAATAAGAGAATAATGTGACATGAATTGAGGGTTAATAAAGGATCATTAGTGATTATTCTCTTTCATCTTATCAATTTCTAAAAAAAAAATGCAATTAGTTATCTTCTTCCCCAACTTCTCACAAATCTTAAAACAAAGAATAGTTTATCAGACCTCCATTGTGTATTTCTCAAAAATAGATGAAGGAATTGGGCATAAATTCCCAACGTGATATTTTCAAAATAATTATATTCATTTTGTCCATAGTTTCTCCAGAATAATTGGCTACAATTTTCGTGTCATTTTTACATCTTTTGATTGCAAACAATTGTTTCGATCACAGACAAGGACCATAATACTTTCCAATAATTATATGCGAAATTGTAGTTCTTGTATTATTATGACATCAGCGGTTGTAAATACGATATGTTATCATTGTTGGAAAAATTGTTCGAAAAATTGAGTATGTGGCTAACTTTGACATGAGTTTTGAGTGAGACCCGTTTAACTATTTTGAAAGATAAAGATTGAT
>CAIGRP010085484.1:0-26384 GCA_903798385.1 Fraxinus cuspidata | reverse complement strand
AGTTCATTCTTCAAAATCACGTAAGTACCCATGTTGGAGTGAAGATCATTTATTATTATTATTATTTTATTTATTTATTTATTTTTTTTTTTTTTATGTCTACAGTTGTCTTTATAAATCTGTTCTCTAATTGGCATAGACCCTAAAGTGGACTAAAGCAAAAAGTGAATATGTCTTTCCATTTACTAAAGAACGGAAATGCTTGTTTGTCGAGATTGATTGTATGTGGGAAAGGAAAGAAGTGTTTGAAATTAAGCTACTTTTTTTCTCTTAATCAATAAAGACACTTTTTCTAAAGTAAAATAATTCCACCTATTTATTGAAAGAAAAAGGAGGATTCCAAGCATCCTGATTAACGATCAATTCAATCCTTTTGATCACTCATATATTTATCTTTTTTAATGACTTAAATTGGTTTCATTTTTTTTTTTTTTATTGAGGGTCTGTTAGGGCTGGATTCTGATTTTAATCTAAGTCAAAGTCAAACAATCAATATTAACCGCATCTTTCATGGGTCCCACATCTTTTTAACCACATATTTCAAAAACTTTTATCACAGTCAACTAAAAATCTAATTTTAATCCACATCGAATATGCTATGAAAATAAAATTATAAATGAGTAAATTTTTTTTTTCATAAGTTTTAACTTTTAGACAATATTATATAATTGTTTAACTCTACATTACATCTTAAAAAAGTTATTTTTTAGCATTCATTTTTTTCTAAATAATTAATATTTCAAATATTCCAATAGGCATGCATGCATGCATTTTGAAATTGATTTGAATATATCTTTGATTAAGCTTCACTGTTACGAGTTGGAAGCACATGAAGATGATGTGTCAACATAATCTTGTAATATTTAAAAATGTTTAAAAATAAAAAGTAATGGACTCTGAACATTAATTAATTAAATAAAAAGGCCTTTTAGCTTTACCCTTTTTTTTTTTTTTAATCTTTGTGCTCCCTCGACTCAGCCTACTGGTCCTGGTCCATAGTTAATATAGAGAGAGTGATGATGACGTGGACAAAAAGTTCAGCATCAACTTTTTCAAGGCCAACCCATCATGCTTGCTGTTGGCGGATGGAATTTTACGTCCAAAGTCTTAAACTTTTTCTGCACTTTCTGCAATCGCTTTACTTTGTTCTTAAAGTACATGCATCAATATTGTGCGTATGGATGTTATTGGACACTTATCCTGTTCTTTTTATAAACATTCCAGTCATATTTTATTCTTATATTTCGAGTGATCCACAAATATTATTCGTCACTCATTTTTATTGATTTCTAATTTAAGAACTTTATAAACATTTCTGAAATATATGCTAATGTATTAGTTTAGAAGAGAAACTCCTCAATTCCCATATAAGCTAAAGATGATGCCCATTTCTACTTGATACGGATTTTCTTTTTTCTTACTTTCCTAACGATCTCCCTGAACAAATATTATCATCTCGACACCTTCAAGCAATAGTCCGTGTCTTTGCTATCAAATTAAGAAGGATCATACACTGAATCAGCATTCAACCTTACATGGACGAAACCACCTTGAGAGCGAACTACAAGTATTTTTGGCTATCGTGGTTCAACTTGGGAACCACCACCTTTGTTCAAATATCTAGTTCTTTTGTTACTAACAAGATTAAATTTGTGTGTTGGCCAGGTATAGTCAAGCTCTTGTGTAAATCCAAGAAGATTATCCTCGTATCTATTCATATTTTTTTCGACATACATGTATGTACATGTATCTTATGTGCAAGTTTGAGTGTAAATCACCCATAGATTCTCTCCGTAAACCATGCATTTTCATGTCCTAGACACACGACATCCACCAAACCACCNACCTTTTTTTGGGTACATATTCCTCTCTCACGTGTGTGTGTGAGAGAGAGGGAGAGAGAATTAATATATATAAATATCAACCTCCTAGACTTCTCAATCAAACAGCAACGTTCTTTCTTAACAATAAATCTCTCTCTCTCATGGCTGATATCCAAGAAGACAGTAACAATTTATCAGGGATCAAATTATTTGGGAAAACAATTGCAGTGCAAGATAGAGAAGCAAAAGAAGATCACGAGCCAAAAAAAGCTAATCAAACGGTAGAGAAAAGGCCAGACAAGATCATACCATGCCCAAGATGCAAAAGCATGGAAACTAAGTTTTGCTACTTCAACAACTACAATGTCAATCAGCCAAGACACTTTTGCAAGGGCTGCCAAAGGTACTGGACAGCCGGTGGTGCTCTCCGTAATGTCCCTGTAGGCGCAGGGAGGCGGAAGATTAAGCCACCGTGCCGGGGACTCTCTGGGTTTTCCGAGGGTTGTTTGTTTGATGCATCTGGAGTGCAACAGTTTGAGTTTGATACCGTTGTGGAGGAGTGGCACATGGACGAACACGGCGGTTTCCAGCATGTTTTTCCGTCCAAGAGGAGGAGGACAACATCCAGTAGTCAAACTTAATAATGATCAGGCATCTCCTATTTTGTCTGGTAGATTCAAACTTGAAATGAAAAGGTTTATAAAAAATTATTGCTAGTTGCCTAGCTTCTTGCTGTACATACAAGCTGTCCTGGTTAATATAAATATTCGATAAATTACTGGAAAAATAATCAAATCGTGGAACAGGGAGAAATATGCGTCCAGTATCCATGAATAGTTGTATTAATGTGAAAAAGAACTCTCATTAGGGTTCTGGCACAGTAAAATTATACATTTAAGTATTCATTGGTTGCTTCGACAGAGACGAACACAATTCATAAATTTAATCAGGCTTAAATTAGAGAAGTGTATGTTATTGATTAAGGTTGATCCAGCTTAAAGAATCCTAAATTTAAACATGGGATGGGATGGGATGGGATCGGATCCAATAGCATCAACAGGTTACTCGAACAAGAATCGCATTCTAAGAGAGGTGCTGTACGAATAATATTTATACAAACTACGGCAGAATAAAGCACTTCTTTCCCAAACCAACAACTGTTTAGTATTATCGATTATTTTCTTTTTCTTTCACTCTCTCTTTTATTAGATTTATTATTTGTTTGCTGGAAATAACACATACTATTTAAACGACGCTTGGATATTTCATTCTGGGACCATAGGCGTAACTAGAGCAAAAGGTTAGAGAACTGAAATGCTACTTTTTAAAAGTCGGAACAAAAATATAACACATACTACAAGTTGGGGACCTCCATTGCTATTTTCCCTCGAGCTATTAATTACTTTGTCCCAGTTTGATAGGGATTAAAATTGAATTTTTAGTAGATTTTGATAAAAGTATATGAAATGTGTGGTTGGAAAGTCGTTGATCCCATAAAATATATGATTAAAATTAATTGTTAATTTTGACTTAAATTAAAATATATATTTATTTTTGAAAAAGGGAAATAACTTTCTTCGATCTACGTACTTGTTAAGAAAAGTTGATGACAAAGTCAATAAATAATTTTAATTACATAGGACCCACAATTACTAATATTTTTTTCACTACTATTTCATAGGACCATCACTCCTTTTTATGAAAATCGGCTTTTCAACTCCCCCAAACAAGCATTTAACAATGTTGTCATCTAAATCCAAATCAAGAAAAGATTTTAGTTTCGTTAACTTGAGGGCTAGCATAATTTATCCTAATATTTTTCTTTTAAGTTGCGGTCACTAATTGGTAACAGCCTTCATGTGTCCCGTTTGTCATTTAATTCTCTTACAACATTTGAGATGGCTCGTTTTATTAACCATTAGTGAAAATGACTAAAGAAGCTACAGTCTAATTAATCTCTTTTCCACTCGATGTCCCCGTCACTCTCACCTTCAATGGTCTTATACAAAAGTCAGAGAGAAGTTGCGCTGCTTTATGTATTTATACTTGGACATTGAAAATGCGCCCAAACGTCTCGATGACAACAAACTAAACATTGTTCCCAATAACTCTGCTACGTTCGGTTCATTTGAGATATACAGAGTAACTAGATGAAAATGTAAAAACGTCACAACAGCATCAAATAGAAGATACAGTTTGGCATTGGATAGTAGAGACGACGTCCAAGTGAAATAACTATCACAACAATGACAAGCACGTAATAACGAGAATAAACAATGGAATTCTGGGTAGGATTTTAAACTACGAAATAGTAGCCTAGAATTCAGAAGGCAACTTCCAAGGGTGAATAACAAATCAGCTGCTGTCTATCCAAATAAATTGCAGTCATTCTTGATTACTGCAAGTAACAATAATGGAAATGACTTAATAACAAAAGAAATAACAAAGAAGTTAAGGACATCATAAACCAAGTTGCCAAACATGAAAAGCACATAACACACACCTCTGCATCTTCACCTCCCGCCTTTACAGAGCCATCGGCCTTTTGTCCTCTGTCTGATGAAAAAAGCAAAACAAATTAACGAAGCTAATAACGACAAAAGCAATCAGCAAATTTGAAAAGCCTAATCTTGGGAAAATTTTACAAATGAATTATGAACGCAAGGCACCAGATAAGGTTGTTCAAAGTAAATATTATTTTGGTTAACTTTTCAAAGACACAGCAAACTGTTTCACAGTTGATAAGCTAATAAGTTATCCTATAGAAGACCGATGGTGGTGGATAAGGTAAAAATATGGTAAATGTGATTTCGGACAAGATAGCAATGAGAATAACATCAATGAGCAAAAATGACCTTGAGAAGACAGGGAAACTAGACAAATGGAGGTCATAAGCAATATAAAAGTTTTGCAAGTGCCTAATATTTTTATCATTCACATAAAAGTCTTATGTATGATTCCTAGACAAAATCATCTTATGGCATGGTTACCCATAATTTAACCAAACAAGAGGTACAAAACTAGGCAATAAAAAGTTTTTTCAAGATTAAAAGATTGGCATCACAATCTCAGCAATAAGAAGAGAATTTGCCTCCATCCTCTGAAATGTCAGAAGTCCAAAGAGTGAGATTGTCCCTAAGAAGCTGCATAATTAATGTACTATCCTTGTAAGATTCTTCACTCAATGTATCCAACTCAGAAATAGCTTCATCAAACGCCTTCTTAGCAAGGTGGCAAGCCCTGTAAACAAAGGAACGCGTTGAGTCACTTCATACGGATTTCCAGAAAAGAGAAATGATCTATCAACACAATTGAGATAGTCATAATATCGTGTACCTTTCTGGAGAGTTCATGATTTCATAATAGAAAACAGAGAAGTTCAATGCCAAACCCAAACAGATGGGATTTGTAGGTGCTAAATCAGCCTCTGAAGAGGTAGTGGCAGCCTGCAATTAAGTGATAAATAAAGAAGCAGATACAAAATGTCATGAAGATTAAATTCTTCTCCAGCATCAACAATCTATCGTCTAGAGATATAGCCCCTTCCCCAGCAAGGTATAAATCCCATGTACCATATGATTGTCAATTTATATACCCCTAGATCAAATATTATCTGACATTTGCTAACTAAAGTTTCTCTTCAACCAGACCACTAGCTTTGAATACAAATATTTAACAACCAATGAGGAACAAGTATGATGAACTATGAAGAAGGCAAATAACCATGAAGAACCTCATCCTGCAAAATTTATATACATTTGGAAGAAGAAAACACATTTCACTAACCCAAAATTACATAAAATAAAATCTCAAATTAATTCCTGCAGGGTGAATTGGTAGGAAAAAAATAAAATAAAAATAAGAATAATATGGTACGAGTGTCTATGAACAATAAAAACATCATGACAATGAATAAGTACACAATAATTCCTAATAAGAAATTGAAATCCTTTATACCTGATATGCTTTCAGAGATTCTTCAGCAGCCTCCTTTTTTTCACTGCTACTCTTAAACTCTGCCAAATACCGGTAGTAATCCCCTTTCCTACGACAAATTCACAAGTGCAAAAACTCAAACAAAAAGCAAGCTAAAATAGACCCCTAAAGAGCACCAAGCATGTGGTGTTCATAAATCTGCAAAAAGAACTCACATTTTGTAGAAAAACACGGTGGATTCACTGCTCGACGAGGAAGGAATCAAATGCTCATCAATTACAGCCATGATGTCGCTGCAAATATTAGACAACTCTGATTCAACCTTTTGCCTGTACTCTTTTATTTTCTTTACGTTCTGTTCATTCCCCTTCGCATCTTCCTTCTGTCCAATTGATGATAAAATCCTCCAAGAAGCCCTTCGAGATCCGATCACATTTTTATATCCAACTGACAGCAGATTCCGCTCCTCAACCGTCAATTCAACATCGAGCTTTGCTACCTTCTTCATAGCATCCACCATTTCTACAAATGAATAAAAATTAAATAGGCAAAAAAATTCATCGATAATTAAAAAAAACTGCTCCATAAGCTTGAAAACTCGAGTTTAGATCGCATCTCAGAAAGATGAATTTTAATTACAACATTGAATAGAGAGAGAGAGAGAGAGAGAGAGAACAAAAACAAGCAACTTATTAAAATCATCCATTATTTCTTCAAAAGTGTGACCATCAAAAAGCATACTTTTGATTAGTGAAACACCAATACCTCAAATATAAAAACAAAAAAGGTTTAGAAGTCGAAATTATGGAGGAATCTTAAAAAAATAATAGCACCAAATTAATAAGATTAACTCGATTTCCACAAAATGAAGCAGAGTATCCACTGTTCTTCCTCAAGCTAGAAAAAGAATAAACTTACTTCAATCTAAAGGCTTTTCACAAGATGATCAAGAAATTAGTTTTACCACCTTCGAATTTCAAAATCCAATCAATGCATTGTCATTGAAATGTCAAAATAAAGCAACAATCCGAAAAATTAACCCAGGTTTTACTATTTCACGATAAAAATAAAGCTGTACTGCCGGATCTAGAAACAAATTAGATTTAGGGAGACAAAAAGAGGCAAAACCGTCATATCGTTCGGCTTGCTCTGCAAGCTTGGCGGTGTATACGAAGTTCTCACGCTCATTTGCCGATGCCATTTATCTCCTTCACTTATCGACCGTCTGGTTTGATCTGGAGTTCAAGAACTGTGGTTTTTTTTATTATTATTTATAAAGACAGAATTATTTTTTTCTGTGGTCTTCAAGTTGAGAGCACACTGATTCTTCACCCATTGGCCTATGCTATATACTTTCTTGGGTTTATTGGCACAAAACCAGACAAAAAGAGAGAAGAAAAATAAAGAAATAATTGTAACCATGCTCCCAAACCTTTTTTAAAAAGTACAATTGAATTCAAACTAAATTGTTAAAAAAAAAAAAAAAGGTTTCTCTCCTCTCCTTTTCCTTCACCACCACCATAACGCCACCACCAATTCCTCCCAAATCCACTATGTTGCCGCCGCCAAAATCATCGGAGTCTCAACCCTCCACCGGCACCAATAAACAATTACACAAACAACCACAAATTTGACTCAAAATTTGCTCCAAATACACTAAAAACATACGACTTTTTCACCAATTTCGGCTATTGTGTCAATACCCATGATCGTCCACTATTGGCGGTCAATCCACCCCATCTAGTCGCCCATACTAATGGAGAAATATTCAAAAAAGTACAATATGATGCTGATATGTCTTGAAATTCCCTTTTGTTATGCGTAAAATAAGTGGCTAGTGTGCCTCTTTCAATTCATGGGTACAAGGGGTGTTGATTCACATAATTTGCAACATGTTAATCCTCATCAACATCACATGACAATGGGTGTTAATTTAATTACCCCAATTAACAACCAATTTGGGCTACAATTATGAGTCAAATTGATGGCTAGAATTTTGAGTCGAATTGTTTCTATAATTGTTTGGTTGTGATGGATTGAGGGAGTATTGGCGTCGACGAAGGGCTAAATTCCAATGATTTTGGTGGTGGCAACACAGTGGATTTGAGAGAAATTGGTGGCGGCTCCATGGTGGTGGTGGTGGAGAAGGAAAGGGAGGGAGATAGATCTTTTTTTTTTTTTTTAAATAATTTATCTGAGATTCATTAGCACTTTTAAAAGGCTTGGGGGTATGGTGTAATCAATTCTTTATTTTCTTTTTCTTATTTAAGTAGGATATATTTGTCATTTTTCATTTTTAATTGAGAAATTGGATATAAATTGATGAAAATAATATTTTCCACAATGAACCGTGAAAATGCAAAAAATT
The DNA here is from genome assembly GCA_903798385.1 of Fraxinus cuspidata. NCBI lineage: Eukaryota > Viridiplantae > Streptophyta > Magnoliopsida > Lamiales > Oleaceae > Fraxinus > Fraxinus cuspidata. The sequence goes on along the minus strand of CAIGRP010085484.1, from coordinate 18,257 downwards.
GAAATGTAAGACGTTTCATGTCAATAAGCATACTTTCTTGTATACTGTGAATACAAGAGCAAATTTGATGCTCCAATGTGTTGTACGTTATAAATTTTTTTTCCACGCTTGTTCGACGTATAAAATAGGGGAAAATTGCATATTTGATCCCCATTCAGTTGACCTTACTTTAGCTATTGATCTTTGAAAATGAATAAATTATTCCTTCAACTTTTCATTATTTTACACTCGATCTTCAACTATGAAAAATCCAAATTTCTATTGTTACTAGTTTTGTGGCCATGCGACTTTTGTTGAAGGTAATATTAGTATATTTAGTATTAAGGATTTACGAGACAAGTACGCCTAATAAAGCAGAGAGAGTATTTAATTGGTGTATAATGAAGCGAGAGGAAAAATAATGAAGACAGAACCAAGTGTACAAAGAAAAGTAGAAAATATATTAGCGTTGAACATGAATATTGAAAGTAGCTCAAAACAAGTGGCTAAAATAAAAAGGAAACAAATGGGTAAATGCTAACGGGATAACCACGAACTAAAAATATAACATCCTAAACAAGGTGCACAAATAACTAAAGAAACCAAGATATTACCCTTAGCCCTCAATAATTTAAAATTAAAGATTGGCGGCATTTGGGGGACCAAAAAAATAACAGAGGAACACATATTATTAAGATTGTCGTTTAAAACTGTAGTTCTCAATTCAGCCATGGTAAGAACAATAGAAAGGCATGCGAACTACAAGAGAAAAAATGCGATGTCAATGTATATATTGCCATTATTACTCTAGCCCCTATTTGAGTCACGTTAAAATTTTCATTCTTATTCTTCTACTCATTTTCAACCACACATTTTTCAATAAAATCATATTTTTCATCTAATCAATAATTTTTCATTCTTTTTCAACCACACATACTCCATCAATCTACTATTCTAAAATACATTTTCCAACATAATATGTCTCAAACATACCCTTAATACAGTTTCTCTTGCTTGCTTTGAAATTTTGAATTGAAATGATTTTTCGAAGTTACAATAACAAAATTTCCTTCATTTTTAAGTAGTGATTCTTTAAATTAAAAAAAAAATTAGCATATTCAACATAGTTCTCACTTCCGATTTTCTTTTAATCAAAACAAAACATTGTAATTTTCAGTAACAACAAATCATGTTATATTTTTTCCCCCACTATCAAGGCAAGTTTCAAGTAATTAAATACGACAATCAAAGAGCAATAAGAATTAAGTTTATCGATATGTACTTGATTAAAGGCTTAATCGCACAAAATGTCCTTACGCTTGACATGTATTGTGTAAAACTTCCATACGTTTCAATTTTTTGCATTTTCACCCCCTATTTCAACGTTTCTTTTTTCATATATTTTTAACGTAAAATGACCAATATACCCTCTTATATAAATAAAACAAAAAAGAAAAGAAAAGAAAAATAAAGAATAAATTGCAATCTTACTTCTAAACTTTTTAAAAAATGCAAATGAATCCAAAATTTATGAGCACCGAATTTTTTGCACAAAGCATTGACTGCAGCAAAAAATTATTCGCGTTTAGGATGAAATTAAGGAATGCCCATGGTTGGGCTGGGTGCGCCATGTGGAGGGGAACGCAACCCAGGTGGCACACGACCATGGGTCAACCAGATGAAATCAGAATTTGGGATCTTCAGACCTAGTTGTGCGAACTGCGCGACTGGCGTAACTCTGGGATAAATTCAAAATTCTGGGATGATGTTTGGGGTGAATTGTTGACATGGATGGGGTCGTCTGGTGATGGGTAATCGTCCAGTGTAGAGTTCCGATCATGGGGGTGGCCGGAGGTGGATTTTTCGACTATTTTCATTCGCAGGCAGCGAACTTTGGGCAGTGATTTCGGGCTGTATAGTTGATGGAATTGGAAAGTGTTGGTTGCTAATTGAAGGGGAAGTTGAGGGCTATCGGCCGGTGTCCAAGTCTGGCAGCTTTGGCGGTCATAGGTTGCCCGAATTTGGAGGCGTTTTGAGCGGTTTAGAGGCAAAAAATCGTCCTTAAGAGAAAGTTTTTTTTGTTTTTTTAAATATTTTCATAAATTTTGGACTCATTTGCATTTTTAAAAAAGTTGAGGAGTAACATTGCAATTTATTCTTTATTTTATTTTTCTTTTCTCTTTTTTTATTTATTATTTTACGTTAAAAATATGTGAAAATGACGTTTTCCGCAATAAAACGTTGAAATAGGGGTGAAAATGCAAAAAAATTGAAACATATGGACGTTTTGGACAATACATATCAAACGTAGAGACGTTTTGTGGGATTAAGCCCTTAATTAAACAACCTACTTTGTCCAATGTGTAAATGTCTCATTCATCTATGATCAACAAAGTGGTAATTAAGATACAACTCAACTAATTTGCTTCACCAGATGATTTAAGTGTGAAAACGAGGACTGTAAAAAAAAAAAATTGTCCATGCGGTATCCGCACGGTGCGGACCGTTTTTTTTTAACAATAATATACGATAAACCTTTATCAAAACAAAATCATTTCTATTTTGTATATTTAAAAATGTACAATACATTTAAAAATAATATTAACCAAATGGACAACACTTATTTTTAAATTTAGGTCGATCCCCGTCGAGAGCATTGCCTCCGAACCCCCCACAAGGGGCGCTGCCCTCTCGACCCCCTTAAAAATAATATTAACCAAATTTACAAACACTTATGTCATATTTGATAGCATTTATTTTCCCTCGAATTAAGAATTTATTTTCCATTTTCTAGCGTCTGCCTTGTTTGATGGGAGAAATTTTTCACGGAAATCATTTTCCCAATTTCTTTCACACGTGCATTTTTTCCTGCTTGTTGATGAATTTCCTTCCCACCTTTTAAGTGGGGGGGTTTTTTTTTTTTTTTTGACACAATTGCAAAAAAAAAAATTTCACTTTCATTGACAATTTCCATACAAAACAAAGTCAAACGAATACCAAACTTTCGACATTTTTCAGGTGAAAAATATACCAATCAAATACAATTAATTATAATTCCCAGTAAAACAAATTCTAGACAATTTAATTTTATGTAATTCATTTTCTTTCCACCCAAATTTCACATTTGCAATCAAACGGACCCTTATTGTTAACACTAATCAAGTCCATATTACCCTTGATGCTTGGATGAATAGTAGATAATGAATATGGATAAATGAGATTAAAAAAAGTTGAACAGTAAACAGTGGACAGTAGGGATAAAGTAGGAGATATTTATCCATGTGAACGGTTGAAAACCAAATGGAACCAGACTGGTGTGAAATTTCAATTTCAAGAATGAATCTTTCTTCTAAGGTAGTAGAAATATATCGTGTCTTATGTATCCAATTTTTTCAACAATAAATTATTTAAGTCAAATTTCATTTCTTTCCGTGAGAGTTTCTGAATATTTTGACCATAAATTTCTTTAGAAGTCATCATAAAGTGTGCGTAGAGTTTCCAAATTGGTATAAAAATAAAAATCTTATTTTGAATTTTCGAGAATTTTGATTTTCGAAACGTTCCCGAAATGAAAGAGGTTATAGCGATTTGGTGCATGCTATTTATGTGCTATCAAAACATAAATAGAAAATATGGCGAAAATTCTTCACCACTCAGAAATTGGAGTATGGACAAGAAGAGGATAAGAGAAACTAAGGGTGGGGTAGATTGGGCGGATGTTGCTTAACTGTCACAAACACCCCACTCCGACTAGCGAAGTTATTACTATATATAGATTTTTGGTTTTTGTGTAAAATGGCAACTACAGCCCCTTTCTTTCATTATTCTCCTCGATTTATTGATCCCCGAAGTACCAATTCAAATAATAACAATAATTTATCTTCGTCTTCTAATTCTTGTTCCTCTTCTACTTCGTCGTTTGATAATCTCCGAGGAAATTATTGGAATATCAACAGCTTATCCGGGAAAAAAATCGGTACTCCTTTTCGTTTCCTCGTATTAATTGTTTTTTTTTTTTTTTTTCTGTTACAAATTTTTAGTGCTATTGGAATTAATTTCTTTTATGATGTTGGACGGTAAATTTTGGTGACCAAAAAAAATAAGGATTCGATTTCTTTGCCGAAATTGGATTTGCGGGTGCGCTCTGAAAAAAAATTAGGGATTTTTTCGCATTTTATGTTATGGGGTGTCGGCAATTGCTAAGGCAATGGGTTTTCCGTTGGTGATATAGAGAAGTAATGCATCCGTATAGCAGTATTTGAAATTAAATAGTTGATGGTAACCAAAAAACTCGTTCCGTATTTCACTATGAAGGCCGTAACTTCAACATTGCAGGCACAAAGCATCAAAACCTCAAAGCTCATGCTATGAGTACAACTCAAGGAACATCACCAAGAGGGAATATTAGTATGAAAGATGAACCCGACCATCTTCTTGTTCTTGTTCACGGCATTATGGGAAGGTATGCATTTTTTTGTACATTAAAGAAGAGAATGAGAATCTTTTCTCTGTTCATGAAAATGATTTGATGGAGAACATCTGAAAAATAGGATCTAGAAGAGTATTTCAAATTAGTGGGATAAATCAAATCTCAAAAGGAAATAAAATTAAATGGATGACATGAAAGCAATAAACGTCTATTTGCGTCATTCACTTCATTTTTAGGTATACTAATCTGGTTATTCTGCCTTTTGTGGAATTTGTCTTGTTTATGTTCCGAATTTGAATGAATTAATTTTTCTTATCAAATGAAAAATGCCATAGGATGATATAATTTCCTTTAGTTTGTTTTTCAAGAGAAAGTATAATGATTTTCATGAGTAATATATTCAGTATAACTTGAGAACGAGACATAACATATTCTTTTAATTCATGCCGACATGCGTAATATTAATGATTATTGACTTTGAGAAAACTCTTAATAATGCAGCCCAAGTGACTGGACATACTTTGGAGCAGAATTGAAGAGGCGGTTAGGGAAAAGATTTTTGATATACGGTATGTCCTCTGTGCAGATTAGAAAATTTGCTTCTCTCAACGAACAAGAGTCCAAAATTGGATGCAGTTGGTGATGTGGACTATTTGGGAATCCTGTGGTTGGCAAGGACAATCCTAGAGTAGTGTAATTTTTTACTATTTGAGAAAACATATGTGCACAATTGGGTAATTGGGCAACTGCTTAAGTTCAGATGTTCTGTGAAGGATGTAGTTGTATAATAGGATGCCTGGAAAAGAATAGAGAGATCATCGTTAAACGTTTAGCTTTACTTGTTTTTTTAGTCATAAACCTATGCAAGTCCATTTGAATTTAGAACTGAACTTTCTTATAATGTGCAGCAAGTTCATGTAACACATACACTAAAACCTTCACTGGAATTGATGGAGCTGGAAAACGACTAGCTGAGGAAGTAAGTTTCTAAAAGGTTTTTTTTTTTCCCCGCTTGTGCCATATTGGTGTAGCTTAGCTTGTAAAGCATGGGTGTCTCAGTTTTATTGGAGAAACATTCCATATGTCTGGGCCACAAATCTTTATTGTGCTACTCATATGGTCTGACTTTTTCATAGCTAGGGCCTTTGTAAGTATGATTATTATTTGTTATTTTTACAGGTCATGGAGATTGTGAGGAATACAGAAAGCCTAAAAAAGATATCCTTTTTGGCCCATTCTCTTGGTGGATTGTTCTCAAGATATGCAATTTCTGTTCTCTATATGCCAAATATCTCTTCTGATGATTCAGATTTTATAGCAAGCTCTACTAACACAAGTCCCAAGACCTCATGCTATTCAAATACGGGGTTGATTGCTGGGTTGGAACCTATTAACTTTATTACCTTGGCAACACCTCATCTTGGGGTGAGAGGGAAGAAGCAGGTGTGTGTTATCAATGGTTGTGGCTGAATGGGGACATAAATTTGCATTTCTTTTATCTAGTTTTCTTGGTATATATCTGGCATTTGTTTTGTTATACTTGTACATGTTTCTATTTCAAGTTATTCGTTTACAGATTGCCACTGGTTGCTGCTTTCCTTTGATTGATCAGAGTTATATTTCATATAATTCGTGCCAATTGATGTCCTTGCTTTGTGTTTGAATGTGTATTTTGTTTTCTGAAGTTGAAGGAATTACTCATGTATCGTCAAGGTAAATCCATTTCCTATCATTCTGGTTGATTGCCCAGTGCCACTTACCAGGATTGCCTGCAAGTTTATCTTTTGTAAATGTTACAAGTTTCTACATGGATTTTTAAAAAAATTTGAAATGAACAATTAATCATTATTAGGAGTGTTTATCATGATCTCCATATAATTTTCTTCTATGATTCAGCTTCCGTTTCTTCTCGGTCTGCCTTTCTTAGAGAAAATTGCTGTACCACTTGCCCCCATTTTCACTGGCAGAACTGGAAGTCAACTCTTCCTTACTGATGGAAAGCCTGACAGTCCACCTCTATTATTACGAATGGCATCCGATTGTAAAGATGGAAAATTTGTGTGAGTAGAATTAGCCTTTTAACTTGTCTTGCCTTTTAACTTATCTCGAAGGCAACTTGTATCGATTGCTAAATTCACAAGTTTGTTGCATCTAATGCTGTCTTGCAGATCTGCCCTTGGTGCTTTCAGATGTCGTCTTCTTTATGCTAATGTCTCTTATGACCGTATCCTATCCATAGTCTTATTGAATTAGCATAGAGAACACATTTCATTTATTATTATTCAACTGTTCTTTTATTATCTGTAGCATTGATTATTAAAGTTCTTAACACGATCCAGATATGGTTGGTTGGCGCACATCATCCATAAGAAGGGAGACAGAACTTGTCCAGGTAATTTAACAATTTTAATTAGTGATATTTCATATGCAACCATAGATAGAACTGTTCAGTTAAGACAAAGTTGGAAGGTATAGTTCTGATTGAAAATACTCAAACTGGTTTTCGCCAATACATTAGTGGTATAGCCTGATCATGTTTAGCCTGGCTTCTAATTACAGAACGTAAAAGATTTTCATGCATGTTTTAAAATCTTAATTCATTTTAGGAAGTGTCATTGTGGAAGAATTATGGGTCTAAACTTCATAATCACCCACCTATGACTTAGTTTTTAGAACCAATGAGAAGGTCTTGCTACAAAATATTTGTTGGGTTAAAATAGAATATAAACCTTTAATAGTATAATGTATTTCTCATTGCACACAATTACAAGGTCCTGCATTTCATGGCCATGAATTATTGAACTTGGGCATATGCTTCAATCTCCTTGATTCAAATCTTGGTGGGGCCATGATATTTGCTCATTCCAAAATGAAAATATCCAAGCTATGTTGTTTGGACTCGGGTGTGGGTGTCCAATGTGGGTACGTTTCTAGGAAGCAGATACCCCCCCCCCCCCCCCCCAAAAAAAAAAATCTTGGATATGGAAATACCACTAAAAAATCTAACATTTAGTCACGGGTACGTCTTACAAACTTAAAATTCCTCAAGATATTTATGTATTGATAATTTTACATGTATTTTCAGTTCAGATAAATGTATTTTATATATTTAACTGTAAATCTATAGCATAATAAATTGCAAATTGTGATACTTCATTTGAATTTCATTTCAAATCTTGAAATGTGAAAGTTTTTTTAGAAATCGTTTTAAATACAACACTAAAGAACAAAATTGATATAAATGATTCTCTTTTGATTTAAAGGATTCGAGAAGGATCTCATACCCTTATCATTGAAATGGAGAGTCTGAGCAACATTGTATCCTGGGGTAGCACAGAATTTTTAAACATTCTGTAATACATTTCAAGTAATTTCCTAGTACAAAAGATCTAAATAGGAAACCTTAGCTCAATTATTGGTTTATGGTCCGGCGATCAGGACATCAGGCTCCAAATCCACGACCAGAGTGCAAATACTGATGGAAACTTTGTCTTCTTCCACTGTTTAGAATAAATTGCATGCTGATTTTGATAGGAAGTAATATCCACGTAAATTTTGCATTTCCTGTCAATAAGGACATTATCGTCTGGCCTTTCTTTAACATGGTTCCCTGGTCTAAGGGTTAGGACATTGAACTTTGAATCCAATAGCCCGAGTTCTCTGTGGAACCTTTATTTATTTGTGATTTGGTTTAGACCAGATTTTGTTTCAGGCTTTCAGCATAGGAAACTGAAAATATTCATCAGTATTCCATTAATGCCATTTGAAAATTCGTATCAGGTACCCTCATCACGACTCGCAGTAGTCTAGTATATAGAACATTGTCTTTGACTCAAGTTATTAGAACCCAAATCTTGGTGGAACCTTTACCTTTTACCAATTTAAAGTGAAAAACATGCTGACATTAGAAACTGAAAAAATCTCGGTAGTCCATTAATGTTGTTTTCTTTTGCTAATATTATCTCAACGAGATAATTCCGCAGTCTAGCGGGGAGGGGTGATTGACGGGGACGTGTGCAGGCTGGGTAGGAAGAAGAAAATGATTTTTCCTTTTTCCTTTTTGGTTACCATTATGCATGCCATCAATTAATTGCAAAACTGGATGAAACCGTAAATAGGGGCTCCAAGTGATAGAGGACCAAATGCCAATAAAAAAGGGGCACTATGAAAATTAATTCTTATTTAATCTAATCGCTATAATGGATTTGAATAAGAGCTGCCAAAAGACAGGTACTAAATCATAGTTCAAGATTGAAAAAGGCGATTGATCTTTGGTACCTGATAACTAGTGTAGATGTTTATCTCTAAAATTCAGTTTAATTGAATTGTGTCTAGCAAATATGTATGCTTCATTTGTTGAGGCGTGGGTAACATTGCTCGGCGCAATGGTGAAGTCCCCTTGATACCTATTTCAAATAGTTTCCTGATAGTAGATCTAAATAGAAAAAACTTAACTCAATTATTGAATTTATGGTCTAGCAATGAGGTCATCGAGCTCTAAGTTCAGCAACTGGAGTTCAAATGTTGATGGAAACTTTCTTTTCTCTGTTATTTTGAATTAAATATATGCTACTTCTGATCTGAAGTAATGCCCAAGTAAGCAACTGTTCTTGTTTCCAGCCAATAATAATATTAGGGTTGTACTACGTGTACATAACAATTTACATAATAATTTAGATGATGTGGCTAGATTTAATAAGATCAAAATTTCATCAATCAAATAACTTTCTCACTTAGGGTGTGTTTGAGCCACATTATTTTGGAAGAATGTATTTTGGAATAGTAGATTAATAGAGAATGTGCGGTTGAAAAGAATGAAAAATTATTGATATGATGGAAAATATTATTTTATTGAAGTATGTGTGGTTGAAAATGAGTAGAAGAATGAGAATGAACAAAATAATGTGGCCCAAACAGAGGCTTACATTTTGACACCTCATAATTGTGTAAAATATTATGTAAATATTTATGTACAAGAAGTATTTTTCTATTTATTGGCTGGCCTTTCTTAAAGATGGTTCCATGGTCTAGGGGTTAGGACATTGGACTTCAAATCCAATAGCCCGAGTTGAAATCTCGGTTAAACCTTTAAATTTTGCCGTTTGGTTTAGACCAGGTGTTGTTTGGGCATAGACAACTGAAATATGCATTAGAACTCCATTAATGCCATTTGAAGATCATTAATAGGCTACCTTACCTTATCGCTAACGGTATAGTGTTCTAATAATTAGAACATTGGACTTTGAATCCAGAGCTAGTTCCCAAATCTTGGTGAAACCTTAATTCTTTTCCAATTTAACTGGAAAGCCAAGTTAACATTAAAAACTAGAAAACTACCGTATTTCTATTAATGTTGTTCCCTTTCAGTAAGAATCTTGGTAATTCCATCTCAATGATTCCATGGTTTTGATGAGGGAGGGATGGCTGAAGTGGGATGTGAGTGGGGATTTGACACAGAAGGGTGGTAATGGGGAAGGGGCTGATGTGGGGTCCGGGTGGGTGGTTGGAGGGTTGGGAAGAAACTATTTTTTTTTTCTTTCTTTTCTTTTTTCCTTTTTATAGTATAGGCATCCTTGGGCTCATCACGTGTTTACTGTTGGCTTAGACATTGAAATGTGCTCACTGCAGCTACCCTTTTTTGGGTTACTATCTTGCATTTGACATATCATCTGTTCATAGTGAAACTGGACATAATTCGTCAGTGGAGACCCGAGTGGTCCAATAATGAAAGGCCAGGGCCCCAAATGCCAATAAAAATTGGGCGAGGATCAAGTGTGCCATATGAAAAGGTTTGGGACCTATGTGCTATCATCCCTAATGTAATAATACACTGGTTTGGCAGAGAAGAGTGATTCCTAAGCAATTTGCAATAAACATTCTCAATTGGTAATTAATTCTTAGAATCTGGTTTTAAGGTCCAGTAGTTTGATCATTGGACTTTGAATTTAGTCACAGGAGTTTGAATCTCGGTGGAACTTTAATTATGGTTTATTTAGAGTAAGATATCATCCATTTAGCATGGGAAGTGGAAATAATCCCTTTAATCGTATGATTTTCCTTAAATAAGAATCCTCACAACCATGGTGGTTTTTGTTGCTTGCCACAATATAAGTTGCATCTTTTAATTTGATACGATGGTTAGAAAATGGACTGATTGCACGGTTTGTGGTGATATCTATGAATGATATCTTATGGTGCTGTCAAAAAAAAAAAAAAGTATCACGACCATCTCAATCCATAAACTTATGAATTTGTACACTTTCATTTGTAAAAGTTTCTTAATTAGAAGTCCCTTGTTTCCATGATTCTATTCAATGTAAATCTGTTAGTAAGATCATGAACATCAAATTGGCATACGTCTTTCTGTTCTATCACGATCCTTCTGAAATTACTGGTATTAAATTTGGCAGCCTCCTCTTCAGTCACTGGATGGCTATAAACATGTCGTTAGCGTGGAGTACTGTCCACCAGTATCGTCTGAGGGTCCCCATTTCCCCGAGGAAGCAGCCAAAGCTAAGGAGGCTGCCCAAAATGAACCCAACAATCAGAATACAGTAGAATATCATGAAACTATGGAAGGTACTTGTTCCATTTCGACTGAAACGCTAAGAGCACGTGTTTGGCTGAGTGTTAAAAGTTACTTATAAGTGAAAAAGTAAATTTTAAAATATATAATTTTTGTGTTGGTGATAGACTCAAGGTTGAAATATGTTGCTCACTTTTACACTAATGTAAGAGTTAGTTACAAAATAAATATCTTTTTTTACTTGGAAGGTAAGTTATCCAAATAATGTCTGAAAATAAGAAGTGATTTCGAAGTGACTTTTATGGTTTTTAAGTTTAGCCAAACATGCTACTGTTAATATTTTTATTATGTACAACAATGAAGGAGAATGACGGGGTTCATATTTATAACAGAGGAAATGATACGTGGCTTACAACGAGTAGGATGGAAGAAAGTTGATGTTAGCTTTCACTCGGCATTCTGGCCATTTTTTGCACACAATAATATAAATGTAAGAATTACGGAAATATATTCTTATCCTTTACGACATCTACTGATTCATCCTTGTAATCTGTTTTTCAATTTTTTAATGCAGGTGAAAAATGAGTGGCTTTATAATGCTGGAGTTGGAGTGGTTGCTCATGTTGCTGACAGCGTAAAACAAGAGAAGCAACAAGGTTCTACCTATGTAGCTGATAGTTTATAGTTCTCTATACCTGCACATAATGGAACAAAGTATAAGTTTTCTGTTTTCTTCATTATTAGAAATTCAGTGGTTTAGTTGAGTTATTCTGGTCCATTGAACTTTTTTTGATGCATAATTTCATGTTATTTTATTGATTTTAGAGGTAACTCAAATAGCGATGAAAGCCATATCAAATTACTTGTTTAATTAAAGGCTCACGTATGGATTCAATTTTTCTATTGTTTTGCTAGATTCATAATTTGGATGAAGATTATAGAACAGATATTTTTAAGCAACTAGGGTATGAATTTTTTTTTCTTTGGACACCCGAGTTACACGGGAAGACAAGTCCCGTCTCAGGCAAAACACTCACGACACTGTACAGCGTGGGCCACACGAACTTTATTTAGCTTTTGTTTTCTGAAAAATAAAAAAGTGCCGGGGCCAGTGGCCAACCGGAACACGCTCTGTTCTGGGTGGTGGAATGGCTTGAATCGTGCCACAGCAGGTTGAGCCCTTCACACCTCTACACACACAAGACGCTAGAAAGAGGGATAGAGAGGAAGCCATAGTCTCTCGAAATCACCATTGTTTGAATACGAGCAGAAAACACACACATCACATAATAGAACAGACAGTGGCATTGTCGTCGCTAAACATTGAACTGGTCCGCTCATCAAAGATGGTGGAGGACGGTGGCTGCTGATAGTAACCATGGTTGTGGCCATTACATCCGTGCTTATGGTAGTTGTATGTAGAGGGAGCCTCGGTGTTCGAATAATAACTGGCTGGACTTGCATAGTAGTTATATCCGTGCTTGTGATAGTTGTACATAGAGGGAGCCTCGGAATTCGAATAATAACTGGCCGGACTTGCATGGTAGTAATTAGCTGAACTTTCGCTTGTATAGTATTGATTGTAGTAGAATGGAGCATAACCATGATGTTCTGGGTTGTACGGGTACGGCCATATCTCTGCCGTCCTTCCCGTCTTCCTCACGGCTTTGAGTACCTTTTTTTGTTCTGCCCACCCGGTCACCGTCACTTTTTGCATGTACATGTCTATGTCAACGTTATCCACTCCTAGTAAATATGAAAAAAGTATCAAAATATTATTCACGATAATTTATCAATTTTGATTGAAAATAAGTTATTAATGAACAGATTGCCATACCCTTCAACTTTTTGAGGGCTTTCTCTATGTTTTTCTTGCATCCAGGACAGTCCATGTGCACTCTCATCTCCACAATCTGCATGAACAACCCAAAAAAGAGAAGAATCTTAGTTCAGCATGTCAAGTGATTATGTATAAAACATTATATATACACAATTGAGCAAGAAAGAGAACACAGAGAGTTCAACAGCTTGATATGCTAGTACGAAACACTGAAAAGTAAAGTTGGAAACGATGAACAAAATTTTGTCCGATATAGAATACCAAACATGTCATTAGAGCGAGACGAACGAAGTTACGTGAAAGAAGCAAGCTGGGATTAACATAAATTGGTTGAAACTGAAAACATGCATGATCAACAGGATTAATGCATGTTGTATACATATTTTCACACGCATACCCAGAAAAGAGTTGAAGAAAAGTACCGTCATGGTGTAGTAACTTCACTGAAATAACTTACGAGTGATGAGGAAGAGGATGACCGAACCTTGTATTTATACACATAAATCTGAGACTTTAAACTTTTAATTGGAGCCCAAGTTTTTGACATAATCAAGTAAACCCCAGCAGAAACTTCACTGAAGATACAGTATTGCGGGGACCTCTGTATATAATTTAATCTCTTTATTGACCAATTATTTCTTGACACGTAGTAGAATGTAGTAACTAGTAAGCTATGCTGCTAATGCTGATGGCTTGTGAATGAGCCATATATGGTAAGCTTAAATTAATTATAAGTAATTTTGCTTACAATGAGAGAGTTTTTAAAAATGAGTGATTTCTTTAATTGGTCAACTTTTTTCCTTTTCCAAAATTGCATATAGTTACTATATGGTTTGCTGGCATTGTTCCTAGTTCCAGTGGTCAAAATGGAAATGGAAATGGAAAGTTATTAATTTTAACAATTAAGTTAATCAAACATGCTTAGTGAAAATTAATTAAATTGTGACCTAACCAATTGACTAATAATATTTATAAATTATTAATAATTGTTAAACATTTTCACACGGAAATCAACCATGACTAAATACAATAACAAGCATTATAATAAATTTCTCCAATAAATCAATTAACACGTCAAAAGTAATCACACTAAGTAAGATTTACAATTTAATAGTCATATCATAAACTCTCAACTAATTAAAATAATTATATTTTTAATATTAAATATTATATTAATAATCATAAAAGTGTTGAAGAAAAGGTTTTTGGAAATATTAAGAAACAAGAAATTCTTAAATTTTAGTCGAGATCGACATAAGATTTATTCTTAGGTCTGATTTTGTTCCAATTTTTAGCAACATGTTTTTGTAAAGTTGATTAGATACAACTGAATAATATCAAGCTCATGTTTGATTTAGTTAAATAATATGTTTTTATTAGATTTTAATAAAAGTTGATGAAATGTGTGATTGAATGGTTAATAAAAGTTAGCTAAGAAATATAAATAAGTTAAAACCTGTTTTATTCTCTTGTCTCCTAACGTGCTACACCCCAACTAAGCAAAATAATTTAAATACTAGGCAAGTTGTTGAGTACCTAGTTGATACTTATTTTTATAGTAAAATAAGTGCTTTTTTTTTTTTAAATATTAGAATAGAATAAAATATTCAAATATGTTAGAAAATATTTAGGTAACTTTTACTAATTTTAACCTTATCCAAAGATGACGGAATTTATTTATTTATTATGACTTAGTCCCTATGTCTATCATTATTATTTTAATGAAAATGAGTTTTAAAATAGGAATTTTAAGAAAATGTATAATTAAAAAGTAATAAAAGTTTTGAGTTTTTAGAAAATAATTACAAAATGTTATCCCAATAAATTTGTAAGATGGTAACACGGAAAGTATTATATATAATTATAAGCGTTAATGGCCATTACAATATCTTCTCCAAATCTTTAATCTTTGATCGATCATTGATTATGACCCAAAAATATCAAAATATCTATCTTTACTTTGATTAATTTATTCTATTAGTGTAATGGTTGGATACACGATGTAATTTAATTTTAATGTCCTGTTTGGCATGACTGATCTAGGGTTTGTTTGATCCACATTATTTTGCAAGAATATATTCTAGAATAGTAGATTGATGGAGAATTTGTGGTTGAAAAAGAAGGAAAAATTATTGATGTGATGGAAAATTATTAATTTATTGAAAATGTGTGGTTGAAAATGAGTAGAAGAATGGAAATAAAAATTTTAATGAGTAACAAACAGGGGCCTAATATGACTTTCTCTAAAAAACAATTTCGACAAAGAAACTCTTTTAAAAAATAGTTTTTAAATTAGTGAAATTTTTTGAGAAAAAAAATCGAAACAAAAGCAGAAGCATTATCAAATAGATCCTAAAAAATTCATGGTCGTATCATTATTTCCTTGTGGCTTTGAGGAAATTAAGAACACTGTGAAATTTTTAAATCTTTGCTAAACTTTCGGACACGATATTTTAATGTTTATAGAAGTGAAAATAATATGGTCCAACTTTAGGTGTATTATCTTCTGTGATCTCATATCAGTGACGTATAAGTACGTGAATACAGTATGAAGTAGTCAAAATAAAATAAAATAAAATAATTACACTTGGTAGAAAATTAATTAATGGAGCTGTTGCTGTGTAATTTTACACGATGGTGACTCCCCTAAACAAATTCCTTAAATACAAGGCAAGTTGAGCGGGTACGTATAGTCAATGAGAAAAGGATTGGAAAAATCATGCAAATTTAAGAAAATATTACGAAGGAGAAAGGCCTTGGATTTTTTATTGAGATAGGAGGATGAAATGATCAATTCGTGTATTATAATAGTTGAAGAAAGACGGAGAATGATGGCTCCATTAATCAAGGGGACGTCGTTCGACAACAAATCTTTAAAAAAAAAAAAAAATTCTATAGATAATTGTCCAGTTTGATTTAGCTAAACAAATTAATAAAAATTTACATTAATATTAACAATTAATTTTAATAATACATTTCATAGGATCCATAACTTTTTTTTTCATTAACTTTTATTGAAGTTTACTAAAAATATAATTTTTAGCAAAATCATGAGCTTAATATGAGATGTGTTATTTAATATTATTTCTTTTTTTCCTTAAGCGCAATTATCTATTTTCACTCTTTGTATTAAGTGATAAAGAATAGAGAACGTAATAATTGTATCCTAGATATATTTTTAGAATAATTCATTTCCAATCTGAATCTACATCCCTAGATATATTTTTAGAATAATTCATTTCCAATCTGAATCTACGTCCCTAGACATATCAACTATATGATTTTGAATCGAACAAAATTAAAAGGGCATAGGTCTTTTTTTAAAACAAATAGTAATCATAGCATTACAAAATTATATATTAAGAACAAACATAACTGAGAATATTATATTAAGATGAAAAAAATATCGACAACTTTAATAAGTATTTGGAGTAATAAACTAAAAATATCTGTTTGTGCCCCATTTTTGGTTTATATTACATTTTGGAATAGCAGATTGATGGAGAATGTGTAGTTAAAATAAAGGAAAATTTTTTGGGTTGCGTGTAATGTTATTTTATTCAAGAATGTATGGTTAAGAAGAAAGAAGCGAAAAAAATATTTTGAAAAAAATGAGGATCAAACAATAGCTTAATTGTTTGAAAAACAACACAAAATAAATTACAATTATACAATTAATAAAATCAGTCAATTCAAACTTATCCTTCATTTGAAGGTCTCCAAAACTCCTCCTTATTTATTGATAACCATTCAATTGAATTCAAGCCAAGTAATTTTGTTTTGCTATTTAGTTTAGTAATAGACTTGTAGTAGGTATGGACTTGGTAATTAGTACAAACGTTTGCACTCATTGTGCAACTAGTTCCTATCGTTTCAAATATAGCAATTGTACCTTTATTTCTACATTTTTCTTACAAAGTTGGTCCTTTTAGCCTCATTGTGTCATTTTCTTCCGTCATATGTGTAATTGGTACAAAGCGTTCTTATCATTTGCCTTCATCATGTAAAAAATGTATTTACAATCTATTTTTTCTATTAAAACATTGTAAAATCATTAATATACCATTCTCTTTAAATAAACAAATAGAAAAAAAATAATAATATATAAACAAAAAAAATTGAACCTAGAATTTCAAAAATTTAAAAATATAAACGAATCTCATATAAAACAATTTAAAATATACTAACAGAAGAAAAATATTTCATCTTCCCAATTAACATACCCCTTCCCCAATCCTCTACCCTTCACCACCACCAAAATAATTAAAAAGAGAATTAAAATTATAAAAAAGAAAGAAAATAATTAAAAAGAGAATTAAAATCATCAGTGCTCAATTCATCTATACACACACACACACACACACACAAATGGATTAACGTTTAAATTTTGCTCTAATTTTCTTCAAGTTTCTCTTGCTTCAAAAAATGATGTCTGGAGATGGACTTTTTTCTTCCACTACATGGTTCGTTCAAGATCTTAATTCAAACCTCAATCCCAACCTTTCTAATTCAAATCAGCAAAGAGGGAAATAATTCTTTTTGGGAAAATGATTTTTTTTATTAATATGTTTTAAAATTATTTTAAATGGTACTTATTTTCACTATTTGAAAAAACTAGGACTTTGACTGTAATTTCTTTTACATTGTTATTTTTTTCTATTTATTTTTTTCATAATTAAATTAATTATTTTACAATGATTTAATGAAGAAATAGACGATAAGTACCTTTTGTACAATAAAGGTAAACAATAGGTATGTTTTGGGCAATAAAAGTAAAGGATAATGTCGTCTGGCACCAATACACATTTGATTGAAAGAATTAGTGGAATGAAATGAAAAGTATCAACCCCCCAAAGAATTAGTGGAATGAAATGAAAAGTATCAACCCCCCGCAAGAAATGAAATGAGGGTGTAAATGTCAAATTTGATAAGGATGATTTACGCAATGAATGCAAATGATTAAAATGTTTTGTGATAATTACCCAACGGACTATTATCAAATGGGCGTAAGAAGTTTTCACAATTAGTTTAATCCTAGTAAAATATTGAAATTATAGTATTTGAAGCAAATGAAACAAAGATGCTAGTACGAGTACAATTGTGTGCATTTTGTTTTGGGAAAAACCGTGTACAGAAAAATGCCTTACGGAAGTGTTCAGGCGTTATAAACTTTTGATTGGTTTTTTTTCCATGAATAAACATAAAATCGGGAAGTGTATATCTGAAAAAATTTTGTCAACTAAATTTTGTACACCTAACATTGTCCTTTTGTTTCATATAATTTGTAGACTCTTTTAAGGTTTACTAGTTTTCTGCCCGTACATTGTACGGGTTGTATTATGTTGAAGGTATTGTTAGCGTGATGTGAAGTCTTGTAGATATTTTTGTAAATTATCATCATGTCAAGACAGTTTCTGTAATTCAAGTTAAAAACACTAATCCATCAAGACAAAATCTCTAATGTTTTAACCAAATTTCAATTT
>CAIGRP010085483.1:0-20365 GCA_903798385.1 Fraxinus cuspidata | reverse complement strand
ACAGATTGGTAGCCTACTTGTCACACACTTCACCGTAATTTAAACCATTTCCCAGTTCCGGTCTCTTTATATTGTCATTATTTAACACTAACGCGAACATTATTGATTATATAAATTGTAAAACGTACGCACGTACGAACGTGCGCGCGAGCACGGAAGCAGTAACAAACGCCAACATGTTCACTTCATGATTAGTTGCACAGTAACTCTCAAGCACTCGAAAAAGTTCTTTTTTTTTTTTTTAATAAAATTCAAGAAAATGAAAACCCTTTTGATCAAAATTAGAAAATTTGAATTAAGAATTGCTCGTTATTATTAAATTTGTTGTGGTCGTCAACAGAAAAGCATAATTTAAGCTTTTATCCTTATATTACAATAAATTTAGACGCGATTAGACTTTGAATAGATTTTTCTTAAAAATAAACCGTAATTTTAAACACAACATTTCATAGCATTTCGTGTCTTACTTTTATGTGTCTTGACGTGTCGCGTTACGTTATTTCAGTTTTCGTTTCTGAGTTGTCAACATATGTACAATCACAGAAGAAACTCTACTCAGGTCAAGTTAAAAACTATTATATATTCCAGTTATCCTCAACTATTAAACTAAATTTTCGTGTACATTTGGTTGAACATTGACATTATGAAATTCAAAAAATTACTATTATCCGAATATCTTCAAGAACACAAAAATATGCCGACTCTCTGAATTTTATCCAACTGCATTTAATTTGTTCTTATATGACGAAGACTTTATCGACGTCTCTGTGTATAAGTTGGGAGGCCTTTTTCAATTATTACAGGACTGTCTAGACGCATGAACAATTGAAATTTATTTTAATTTGTTTGCGGTAGACTAACTTGTTCTGCACTTCAGAATAAATAAATTGCAAGGGTTTAATCAAATCGTTACATGTATCTTTTCGATTGTAGAGTCGTAGACGTAGTTTCCTATGTTAGATTGAACGATTTTGAACAGAGCAATGGAGGGATGTATTCATTGTAAAACTGATCTCTGTTGTGATGTTTAATCTCATTGTATTGACTAGTTTATTGCTTTTGTCGACCAAAAAATTAATTATTTATTATCGAAATAACTCATATTGATCAAAGGAAAAATGACACGACCATTTCTTTTATTTTTTTAATATTATTATCAATTTGTAAAGCATATAATTTGTTCCTGAAAATTGTCACAATTACATTTGTATTCTCATAAAAGAAAATTTTATTTATTTTTTCAACAGTAGGTCTAAAAAAAATTAAATATTTACTATAAATGTTTATTTATAACACTACGTTTGAGTATTATAACTATTACAACTTCATTAAGTATTATATAACTCATTCATACTTCTTGTTGTGGTTTGACCCAAATTCTAGTGAGAATTGTAGTCTAAATTGAAGTGGTTTTGAAGATAGTTTTGAAGATATCAAAATTATGGACCGGAGGAAAAAGTCGCCTCATTTTCGCTAACCTGACGCTAGTTGGACACTCGAGCGAAGTTGGTGAAAAACAATCCGAGACTTCGTCGCTCGACTGTCGCTTGCCTTCACTCGAGCGACAAATCTTTTTCGGCCCAAGCCCGTTTCGTCTCTTTGACGTGTTTTTTTGGACTTCTTTTTTACTACAATTTGTTCCTAGGATAGTTCACAGCTTGTAATATTATTTTAAAAATTCTAACACTTAAGAGAAAAGAGAGAAAATATTCATACAACATTCTTGAGAGCCTAGATTTCAATTGATTATTAAAATATTGATATTGTAAACACAAAACTATGAATTTTATAGTGGATTCTCCTCATTTAAACTTATTGTGTTATTGTTCTATTCATCTTTATTTCATTGTCTTCATTATCTTGTGATCTGAAATTCATAACAAGCAGTATCAGAGCGCAATGTTGATTGTTCCACATGACGACAATGAAGTATGACATTTCGATGTTGGATAGAAACACGAGATTTATGCAAGTGAAGATGCGAGCGGTGCTGGCGCAGATGGATTTGGAGGAAGCCTTGCTTGGCTTTGATAGGATGCCTACTGCATGGATGCAGGATGAAAAGCGGCGTAGGGATCGGAAAACCCAAATCTCAAATTCGTTTACATCTCTCAAATCAAATTTTTCAACATGTTCTTAAGGAGAAGAGTCCAACTGCATTGTGGTTGAAGTTGGAGCAACTTTACATGACATAGAGCTTGACCAGCAAGCTACATTTGAAACATTGCTTGTATTATCACCGGATGTCTGAAGGTATGTCATTGGATGATCATTTAACTATGTTCAAAGAAATCATGGCTGATTTGGAGACATTGAAGGTTAAGNACCAGCAAGCTACATTTGAAACATTGCTTGTATTATCACCGGATGTCTGAAGGTATGTCATTGGATGATCATTTAACTATGTTCAAAGAAATCATGGCTGATTTGGAGACATTGAAGGTTAAGTATGACGAGGAGGATTTGGCTTTGATGTTGTTGTGTTCACTGCCACCATCATATGTGATTTTTAGGGATACTATTCTCTATAGTCGGGATACTCTCACCGTGGAAGATGTATATGATGCTTTACTATCTAAAGAGAAGATGAGGCATCTTGTTGGAAGATTTGTAAATTATGCTGAAGGCTTGATTGTGTGTGGGAGGAATCAAGATAGGAATCTTGGCAGAAATATGAGGGGCAGATCGAACTCTAGACATGCTGAGAAGACATGTCATTACTGCAAGAAGAAGGGGCATATTAGAGCTAATTTCTTTGCCTTGAAAAATAGAAATAAAGTTGCTGGTGCTACGGAGAAAGGGAAGCAACATGTTAATACAGCGGAGACTGATGTTGTGGAGGATGAGCAAAGTGGTGGAGAGTTTATTGTGATTTCTGACGGAGATACTAAATCTAGTGATGAATGGGTTGTTGACTTGACTTGTACTTTTCATGTGTCCTAAGAGAGACTGGTTTTCTACATATGAAGAAGTTTTGAGAGGTGCTGTGATTATGGGAAACAACGCACCTTGCAAGATTGCTGGAGTTGGTATAGTCAGAATCATGATGTTTGATGGAGTTATTAGAACACTTTCAAATGTAAGACATGTTCCAGAACTGAAACGGAATTTCATATCCTTGAGTACACTTGACTCAAAGGACTATAGATACATCGATGAAGGTGGAGTTTTGAAGGTGAGCAATGGCGCTCTTATTGTCATGAAGGGGCATAAAAACTCTACACAGCTGTTCATTTTGCACAGTTCCACAATGATTAGGGATGCAACAGTTTCTACTTCTTCTTTGACGGATGATGAAGTTACAAAACTTTAACATATGAGGCTTGGGCATATGAGTGAGAATGTGATGGCGGAGCTGAGTAAAATGGGACTTCTTGATGGGTAGAAGACCAGCAAAATTGAATTTTGAGAGTATTGTGTCTTTTGAAAATAGAAGAGATTCAGATTTACTAAAGGAAGATACAACACGAAGGGAATACTTGAATATATCCATTCAAATCTTTGGGGACAAGCCACGGTACTTTCTAAATGTGGCTATTATTACTTGTTGATCGTAATTGATGACTTCTCCATAAAAGTTTGGGTATTCTTCTTGAAGTAGAAGAGTGATGTGTTTGAGACCTTCAAGGAGTGGAAAACATTGGTAGAGAAGCAGATCGGAAAGCAAGTAAAATGTCTGCGCACTGATAATGGGTTTAAGTTTTGTTCAGATGAATTCAATAGCTTCTGCAGGGCTGAATGCATCTTGAGACACGAATAGGATCTTGATGAAAAATGTTCGTTGTATGTTGAACAAAACCTTGATGGAAAAGATTCGTCAAATGCTTTCAAATTCTGGGTTGCCTAAGTCTTTTTGGACTGAAGCTGCCACAACAGTTTTTTTCGGGTTAATCGCTCACCCTCAGTTGTCATTGATAAAAAGATACCAGAAGAGGTATGGTCTGGTAAACCTTCTTGCTATTCTGATTTGAAAATTTTTGGATGTTCGGCTTTTACTTATGTGGATAATGGGAAGTTGGAGCCTAGGTCTAGAAAGTGCATTTTTCTTGGGTATAAATCAGGTGTGAAGGTGTATAAGTTGTGGTGTCCAGAGACTAGAAATGTGTTTGTTATTAGGAATGTGGTAATTGATGAACTTGCTATGGTTCGTGGTTAATTTCTTGGATATTTTGATCAAACTGAGGAGCAAAATTATCCAACTCAGGTGGAGTTGGAAATTAGTTCAAAGAAACAATTAGAGGTTGAAGAACAGTCTACTACAGATGAGTCTAGTTTAGGGTTAACAGACAGTAATACCTTGCCTACTTTGCCCACACCAACAACACCACAGTATTCTATAGCTAAGGACAGACCTGCAGACAGATTAAACCTCCAAAGAAGTATGGGGAAGCAGATTTGGTAGCTTTTGCATTAAATGTTGCTGATAGATGTAATTATGATAGTTGTGTATACTTAAGAAAAGAAAGTGGTGGATCAACTACATATTTATTATTATATGTTGATGATATGCTTATAGCAGCAAATGATAAAGCAGCGGTCAGAAAAGTAAAATTATAACTCAGTAAGGAGTTTGACACGAAGGATTTAGGAGCAACGAAGAATATTCTTGGAATTGAGATCTTAAGGGATAGAAAGGCTGGCAGATGGTATTTGAATCAGAAGGGGTATGTTGAGAAAGTGCTTGAAAGATTCAATATGGTGAAAGTTAAGGCTGTCAGTACTCCATTGGCTGCCCCTTCAATTATCATCTAACTTGTGTCCACCATCAGATGTCTCGGGTTCCTTACTCCAATGTAGTTGGTTCGCTCATGCATGCTATGGTTTGTACTAGACCTGATTTAGCACATGCAGTTAGTGCAGTTAGTAGATATGGCTAATCCCGACAAGGAACATTGGAAAGCGGTGCAGTGAATTTTCAGATACTTAAAGGGCTCTTCAAATGCTTGTTTGTATTTTGGTAGAAATTCAGAATGAATCATCGGTTATGTGGATTCAGATTATGCAGGAGATCTTGATAAGAGAAGATTACTTATAGGGTATGTGTTTACCCTTAGAGGCTGTGCTATCAGCTAGAAAGCTACTTTACAAAATACAGTAGCTTTATCTACTACAGAAGCATAATACATGGCCATTACAGAGGTATGTAAGGAAGTTATATGGCTTAGAGGATTGATTGGTGAACTCAGTAAGGACTTGCAGATGTCTACATTATTCAGTGATAGTCAGAGTGCAATTTTCTTGACTAAGGATCAAATGTTTCAAGAGCGGACTAAGAACATTGATGTGAAGTTTCATTTTGTGCGTGATGTGATTGCTCATGGTGATATTATATTGATCAAGGTTGATACCAGTGATAATTATGCTAATATGATGACAAAGTCACTCTCTATTGCTAAGTTTGAACATTGTTTGAACTTAGTAGGTATTTATCATTGATTTAGTCTATTGGGACTTGTTTGGAGGAGGAGTGGTGTTTATTGATTGAGTTGACTTGAAGTTCCTTGTGTTGGAATTTAGTTTAAGGTGGAGAATTGTTGTGGTTTGACCCAAATTCTAGTGGATACTGGAGTCTAAATTGGAGTGGTTTTGAAGAGATCAAAATTATGGACCGGAGGAAAAAGTCGTCGCATTTTCGCTAGCCTGGACGCTCGAGCGAAGTTGGTGGAAAATAACTCAAGACTTCATTGCCCGAGCGACAGTTTTTTTCGACCCAAGCCCATTTTGTCTGTTTAACGCATTTTTGGATTTCTTTTCTACTACAACTTGTTCGTAGGGTTTTCCTATATATAGTTCAGGGCTTGTAATATTATTTTAAAAATTCTAACAAATAAGAGAAAAGAGAGAAAATATTCATACAACATTCTTGATAGCCTAGATTTCAATTGATTTTTGAAATCTTGACATTGTAAACACAAATGTATTGATATTATAATGGATTATCCTCCTCTAAACTTCTTGTGTTCTTATTCTATTCATCTTTATTTCAATGTCTTCATTATCTTATGATCCGGAATTCATAACACTTGTTTTTAGCCATAAAAATTTTACAACTTTATTAAACTCATATAATATTATATGTTTTATCATCTCGTTCACTCACTAATTCATGCTCCTGGTCAATAATCAAATTTAACACACAAAAGAAACTGAAATTGGACAAATGTTTGAGTTGGATAATGACTTCAAACTAAATGTCAATGTTGGGTTTTGATACCCAATAAATTCAGATTATATTTCATAGGTCTCAACCGATGAACGAAATAACTATCAACACAATTAATTTATAAACTCAACCCGAAAACAAATCTTGGTCTCTAAGTCTTTTTGGAGAGGATTTTGTTCAAAGAGGTGGCATGATTCAGAAATATTCTTATTTATAAGTACTAGAATTAGAATCCAGAAGGATTCAATATGAAACTTTGGCAGAAAATTGTGGTAATATTTTATTAAAATCAGCGGACGAGTTAAATGAGGAACATAATCAAGAATCAGCAGAAAAACAAGGAGACACCAATGCACATTTTGGTGAATTTGTTGACTGACAGCACATCCCTCTCTGTCTAATTATAGTAATCTTCTATAATCTATGAATCTAAGCCAAAAAAAAAGTCCAAATTCATACCAATATTACATTATATAAGTTTCTTAAATTATGAATTTGTAATCATTCATTCAACAATTTTCTTTCCTTCTCCAGCACCCAGAAAAAGTGAGTCAATTTGTAGATTAGTTTTATTCTCACATTCATCTGTTTATAATTATATTTGTTGCAACAAAAAATTTCTTGAATAATCTAAATTTCTTCTTGCGTGCATTAAGGTCTTCTGCGTCTGCTGAAATTTCGTCGTCGTGTATTTTTCTTGTTTCTTTCATCCTCTTGCTTGATAAGAATTCTGAATTTTTGTTATTTGGATATTATTTTCAGGGGTGAGGTGACAAGAAAATAATTGTTGAAGCATCTGAGGTTAACGATGGCTTTTACACCAGGGCAGATGAGTGTGGTAGTGGCTTTTCTAGGCCTGGTTTCCTTCATTTTTGGAGTAATTGCAGAAACTAAGAAGGTAAATTAATTTTGATATTTATCTTCAATTTTGATCTTTGATTGTTAATCTGCAGTTTTCGATTCTTGATCACCGTGTTCACGAAATTTTCATGATTCGTCCGTGACATCTTGTATGGGAGAATCGAAAAAACAAGAAAGAGAGAACATGATAAATTAGGTTTAAGTTATGTGAGCCTGAGATGACAAATAATAATACAATCATATGGAAAGAATGAGTTAATTAAATCAATGGTACCTGAACTTTACCTACGTTACTACTCGCTCACCCAAATTTGAAAAGTTACACATTACTCACCCATATTTAAAATAAATTATCCATCCATCACTCGTATAAATATTCCATCCACGTGGACAAAAAAACCACGCGTCGAATGAACTGTCATGTAATGTGGGAACGCCCAAGTGGTTATAATTTCACAAACTTAGCAGTGTGGGATGAAATGAGAGTCGTTACAATGTACCTGCCCTTTTGAAATCGACATGTACATGGGCCATATTTCCATTTGAATGGCTTCAAGGAACCAATCTAGTAGTCCTCCCTGGGTTGCCCCCTAAGGTTTTGTGTTCTGATACCAATTGTTATGACTATATTGATACAAATCCGAGTCTCAACTTCGTAATATGGAATGAAATTATGGTTGTGACCATTTTTCCCTTATATTCTTAATAATTTCATCTTTTTTGGTGTCCGCAGCCGCCCGCTGGGGAAGCAATTACTGGGAGAGGAGTAGTCATCTGTAAATATCCATATGATCCATCAATTGTTTTCGGATATATTTCATTTGCATTTCTTGCAGCCTCCACAATTGCTGGATATTACTCTTTGTTTTACCCATACAAAGAGAAATCTATCCCACAAGCTGAATTCTTCTCCAACTGCTGGTGCTCTTCATTCTTCAATGTTTCATTGTAAGCACCGTTCTTTCAATTTCTTGTTTATTTTTTTCGTTATGCATCTTTTTTTCGACCGTTCATACTCATTTAGTGTCCCACACGCCCCTTTTATGTGGGTCGACATTTCTATTGAGGACTTTTCTCTATGTTTTACGCGAGTAATTGAAATATTCAGCCATAGTAAACAACTATGAATCACCACGTTATTCTCTCTGTCTTCCATTCATATCAGCAGTTGACATAATTTTTTTACTGATAAACACACAGGGCTACAACAGGCTTGGCTGCGACATTCCTATTATGGCCTACAATCACAGAACAACTTCACCACACTAACAATATCCATTCCAATCTCGATTATGATTGTCCAACTGCGAAGACTGGTCTATTCGGTGGTGGTGCACTCTTGTCCCTCAGCGCGAGCCTTTTCTGGTTGGTGTCTCTGATGCTTGCTAACAATGTGCGTGAAGACTACTTCGAAGAAAGTTTAGGTTGAAGTGACCATTCGACAGATGTTTAGCTTTAGATGCAGCCTCTCATTCCAACTTAAAAAATTGCAAGTATAATGACAGAGATTTGATGTGTAATAAGTTGATCATTTTGCTGCCTACAATTTGTTCTTACTGTGTATATATGATCATCTTATCTAGAATTAAAGATACATTTAAACTGATACAATTTTTTTTTTGGGTCAACTCACATGGATAATTCACAACCCGTTTTCTGATAGTAAAAGGAAAAATTAAATTGGAAACACACATGATTCGGGACGGCAACAATTTTTTCGGGGTGGGATGGATTTGCCAAATCTATTCGACGAAATCTCCAATTTTCTGATAAGGTCTCCAATTTGCCACATTACATGAGTTACCAATCTTGATCCTCGACTCCAACTACATCAATGCCATATCTTAGTGAGCAATCCATCCATTTATCCCTTATTTATCCCTACAGAAATGATAGAAACACGAATTGTTCGTATCTAGATGATGAAACAAAAAATTATGGTTAAAAACTAGAAAAAAAAAATGGTTTTGGAATCATATGTAAAATTATTTTATTAAAAAATTATAGGAATGAGAAATGAATTTTAAAGTTATGTATCAAAAATAAAATTCTTCGGCCATCTTAAAAAAGATTGATTAACATAAACAAATATCCCTACTATCTTAAAAGAGACAATCCATCGTTTACTGCTCATTTGTGAAACATTTTTTTATCCATATTTTATCCATAGTCATCTACTATCCATCCACTCATCTTCAAAACAAAATGGTACTATGAACCTTTTCTTACCCACACTTGTTGAATGAGGAAAGACAAAAAGGGAAGCAACCACACAATTGTTGACTAAGGAATGATACAAACGAAGCAACCATTCGTAAATTATTGATAGCACTAAAAAAAATAAAATTGTCCGCATTCGGGGCTGGAGTCCGCACACTCCGCGCTGTGCGGAGTGTGAAGAAAAAATAATAAAATAAAACAACACTCCGCACTATGCGGAGTGAACACTTCGCACAGAAGGAAAGAAAGAAACTCTGCACTATGCGGAGTGAACACTCTGCACAGCACGGAGTGTGAAATAAAAATCTTCGCACAGCGCGAAGTGTGGTGTCTGCGTTGTGCGGCCTGGCGTGCGAAACTTTTTTTTTTTTTTGCCGCATTGTGACTAAGAAGGAAGAGAGTCGACTTCATGGCTCGACTACGAGAAGCAAATATAGAGGAATACTTTAGTTTATAAAGAGATATAAATAAGTAATGACGATAATATTTATGATTTATTGAATTGTGTGATTAAAAATAAAATTCAACCATTTATAAATTATTTATACATTTACCATAGAATATTAGCTAGCCTTCTAAATTTGTATCTTAATATATTTCTTGTTTAATCATAAGATATAATACAATGTTGTAGTAACCTTAATCCATAAACCAAACATAAATATCTATAATGTATGCATTACATGAGTATTAAATTCAATGAAGTGCAATATTTCATTAATAATTCTCATCGACTCTACTTGCCAGTACACTATTAAACAAAGTTACAAATGAATATTATGGAACAAACTCATCGTTGTAATGCTTTATGATAATTGCATCTTTAAACACAATTACAATATTGCCACAACAAGGCAACAACAATGGTAAATAATATGATAAATTAATAAATTTTTAGTTCTTGAAGAAACCAAAGAGTAATTTGAGGTTTTAATCAACAAGATCAGTGCAAAGAAATTTTTGTAAAGAAGTATTTTTTTTTAATTAAAATTATTATATTCTTGTTGAAACACAATTTATTTAAACACAATTTTGTTATTCTATAAAAAGTGGTATCAGAATCTTGGTTTTAATATTATTTTGTGTATCAAGAATTAAATAAGTTTGACTTAAATGCTAACAAAATTTCTATCATAAAAAAATTAAAGTTTAAAAAATAACTTATAAGTCGGTAATATCATATGGAAAAAAAATATTTTAACTTATGTGTTAGTATCTTTTAAAATATAAAAATATAGAAAAAATTAATTGTGCACCAACGAGAAGCTGTAGGTGACTGAAGCACCACATATGATTCCCGAAGATATTTAGATGACATTGTCACCGATAATAATGAAAAAAGTTGGTTGGTTATCACCAATAAATACTATCGCCATAGATAATTCCAACTGAGCCGCCAATATGTATTGATTTCAGCAGGAAGGTAGTATATTTAACAAGTCTTGACATTTTCTTTGTCGGGATATAATTAATTCGGTATACCTGAATTTGTTTAATATGATTCTCCATTGATTTTTAATCTCATCTAACAAATCAGAAATTGAAAAAAGGGTCCATTCCATAATTGACAAATTTGCGAAACATGGGCTTCGTTCCCTTGAAGTGGCGCGCCAGGTAGTAGAACATTTAATACTTCATTGTTTAATCCTTATCTCCCTTAGCGATAATTGTGAATTACTGAGTTTTTATTTATTTTAGGAAGTTCTTTGGCACCAAAGACGATCTGGTGGCCCTGTGAACTTGTTAGCCTTCTTCCACTTTTGACCCTCGTCATAACAGTGCTGAAAGAATTAGGAAAGCCCTTGATCTTGGTGTGAGTGTCAAAATGATAACAGGTCTATACCATTGCTGCTTAATGAGTATATATGATGAGCTCTTTTAGGCCAAAAATTCGCATATTGTTGACGTATATTTCACTAATACAAAAATAATTTGGAAGAGATAAAGAAATATAACGACATGTCTAAGGAACGACCTAACCAGTATAAATTGAACTTTATATGTGAACATGTTATAGAAAATTCAATGTGCATGTGTAAATTACAGGTAATAAATTATCAAAGTTGGACAGAAAGCAAATTTGCTACGCGCTGTAGTGTGTCATTCTTTTCTTCAAAGAATATTACCATGAATGCCTGTCATTCAACCATGTTAGTAATTTATTATTAGGAATCTTTGGAGGTGCTCAATTGGCAATTGCTAAGGAAACAGGAAGACCACTCGGGATGAGCACAAATGTGTACCTTTCTTCATCTTTCCTCAATAACCATAAGGATGATCTCTGCCCTTTGTTTTACTTAGCTCTAAAGTAAATAATCTATTAATGTTTTGGACATAGTAAGGTTACTTAGAATATTTTGATGTCTTTTTTTTTTATTTATTTCAAAATGTATATGCTCTAATGTGCTAACAAGAACTGTTTGTCCAATGACCGCAATGATATTTAGAATTATTATTATTATTATTATTCAAATTCTTTCTAAACCCTCACTATAACAAAATATACAACAATTCTTTTAAACCACTTTGAATAATTCTTTGAGGATTTCCAAAATCCTTTAGCATATAAAATAACTAATCACACTAACATTACCTTAAAAAGAACACAAGCCCGTGCATTGCATAGACATCCAACTAGTAATAGAATAAAAGAACGAAAATTTAACCCAAAAAATGCCTTGAATGGGTCCGAACTCAAACTAGGTAGGATTGATCACGGTGAGTGCAAGAAAAGTCAAATCGCAAACTGGCCCATACTCGATGTCCCCCAAACTGACTGCTCTCAAAATCTTTCACCAGATTCACTCGCACAAAATCTCCAGGTCCACCGTAACCCAGCCCGTTGTTACACCTTGTTTGGTTTGGATTAAAAATCAACCCGTTGTTACTGTGGTTTGGATTAAAAATCAATTAAATTTTCAAATCAAAGTCAACTGTTAACTTTAACCAAACAATACACATTTCATGTGATCTACAATTTTTCAACTATATATTTTATCGACTTATATCAAAATTTACGAAAAATCTGATTTTAAAATCTGCCAATTTTCTATCCCTCCCCCATTAGAAAAGGCCGTTTTAATTAGAATTCTACTAGAATACAAATTCTCAAATAATTACCCGGTATAGGAGTCCTTTATCCTCTTTTCCACTTCTCTTTCCTTAGCGTTGAATATATATATACGCATACACGTACATACAGAGATCTGAATTTCATCCTTCATCGATTCTTTCGGGATCCCAAGGTATATACACATATACTTTTAAGAAGAGCTCGTTTTTTTTTTTCCTGAATGGTTTTTGAGTTTTGATTGTACAATGATTAATCGTTATGTAGTTCTTGTTTTTCTTTGAAGAGTGCAATTGATTTCAAAATGGGTTTTTTTCTTCAATTTTTTAATTTATTGGATTTAATTTCACATAATAATGTATCAATTTTTAATTTTGGATTTTCTGATCTTTATGGTGAAAATTGATGCAGGTAGCGTTCTATAGTTAAAAAAGCAATGGCTTTTACTATGAAACAAATGTCTCTGATAGTGGCAACCTTTGGTGTTCTGTCATTCATAGCTGGAGTTATTGCTGAGAACAAGAAGGTTGAAATTTCATCTCTAGTAAAAAAAATTTGAAATATGTTTATAATTTTGGTTGATTGATCGAATGCATTTTACACCGAAATTTGGAACTCTAGGTTGCCCTTAGCATTTGTAGGTAAATTTTAGGTTTGTTTTAGCTTTGTCACGTTCTTTCCATTTTTTTTTTTCCTTTTCTTTTTTAGCTCGATTGGTATATTTTCTTTTGTTTTATTAGCTTTAAATTAAGGAGTAGGACTTGTTTATATTTGTGCATATAAAAGGGTTCATGAGGAATGTTTCTCATTTTATGATGACATTCTTGGACAATAATAAGTTGAATTAGTTTTGTTCTAAATAGTTAGCAGCAAAGAGACTGATATGCCTTATCTTGTGCAATTGTATCATATTCGACAATTTGCTTTAGTAGTAATGGTGGTTCTTATAATATAGATATGTGTGAAGGATATAAGTGAGATTCATATAATTTTTGAAGCCTTTTCATTCATTCAGACAATTGCATATATGTTTGCTACTGATATTCGGCCTCTTTTCTATTTCTTAATCTACTCGATCCATAACGGTATGCAACACATTTTAATGTTTAAATGTCGTCCAAGTACTTGTCCTTGTGTAGCATATGTTTCTGTAACTATAATAACCCCTGGTTTTTGTGGTGTGCGCCTCAACGCAAGCACAAAATCGAAATTTTCCTTTAAAAGAATCTCTTTTATGCAGGTCTAGATCTATAAAATGTCAATGCATAAAAAGTTTTCTTTTCCTTGGAATTTTTAGCAGATGATAGATTAGATAGTACATAAGTGATATGAGCAGAATTTGTTTAACTTTTGAACAACCTTATTCAGATCACTATGTATGTGTTTTATAATGCAACAATGGTTTTTTTGTTTCTGCTCTACTTGGATTTTACAGCCTGCTTCAGGAACTGTCATAAATGGGAAGGGCATTGTTATTTGCAAATATCCGTCCGATCCCACTGTAGTGTTGGGCTACTTGTCCGTTGGGTTCCTTGCCCTCTGTACAGCATTTGGTTATTTTTCTTTGTTTTACCCATACAAAGGAAAGTCAGTTCCACAGGCGGCTTTATTCCGAAACACTAGCTTCCTTGTCTTCTTCAATATTGCCTTGTGAGTGAACTTTTGATTATATTTTAGATTCACTGATTTTATCAATTGTTTCTTGTAGTCCTTTATCTTCGTATTTTGCTTTAATGGTGTTGTGATTATGTCCATCAGCATGTTTCCTATATATGAATTCCCATTAGGTCCTTTGATGATATTAATATCATCATTTACCATAACTCAATTGTGAAATCGTTATGAGGGAGAAATTGATACCTTCCATATTACAAATTGAGGGACAGTTAAATGTTGGATCAAGGAGCCAAATATTGGTATTGTTTTTATTTACATTCCTAAAAGGACTTGGAGCGTGATTGGTCAAATTTACTTGTAAGCAAGTGTTAGTATTTTATTGGTGACAGGGGGGTATAAATACTTATTTTTACTGCAAAGTAAGATTTGCTTTTGAAATAAGTCTTTCTTAGAAGTAAAAAAAGTGAGTTATCATAACATGTTTGAAACACAAAGTTTCTTGTAAGTAACCTTTTTTTTTTCTAAGCTTAGCTAAACATGCTCTAATTTTATCTCCCTTAAGCTCACTTACTGCTGTTTGTGCATTTGATATTTTCAATTCCCCTTCTTTTTTCTGTCGTTATTTGTTTTTTCATTTTCTTCACTCATGTTTTAAAGGGGCGTGACTGGATTAGCTGCAACAATGTTGTTATGGCCTACAATCACAGAGCAGTTCCACCATGCTCGCAACATTCACCACAATCTCGAAACGCAATGCCCTACAGCTAAGACTGGACTTCTAGGTGGAGGCGCCTTTCTATCGCTTGATTCTGCCCTTTTCTGGTTGGTTGCGCTGATGTTGGCTGACAATGCCCGAGAGGATTATTTTGAAGAATCAGGTGATAAAAATGCATCCGATGAACCCATTAAGGGCAGTGTTTGAGTAGTCTTATATGAGTTGCATGTTTTAGCTTGTGGCTTTCACATTTGTGTATGGGTATGAGTATGTACAATTAATCTACTATTAGCTTTTCTCCTCTTTGATGGATATGGTTCCAGTTCCATTAATGGAAGTACTAGTTCCACTTTCTCTTTCTTATGGAATTTTTTTTATTTGTGTATTTTTTTTTGGATTTCATGTTGAACAGTTATCTGGAAACTGTTTCTAGAAAACTTCAAAGTATGAATATGCTGTAGATTTAGCAGGATAAAAGTTAACTTTTCTTTTCCTATATGGTAATGACGGGCTGTGTTTGTTGTTCCGGGATTAAATCCCGGGTCAAACCAGGGAGGATGAAGTAAAATATTTGTTAGTCGATATTTATCTAAAAACTTATCATTTAACTCCATTTTATTTGAGATAAATAAATTAAATTTCGATCCATTTTTGGTAATTGGTGTGAAAAATACTTTTATCACATGTTCATTCATCGGTGAGAAACTAATCCGGTTGCTTTGTATGAAAATCGTAAATTCCAGATTAAGGACCCAATATTTGCTCTCAAAGTTTCTATTCATTCCTGTAACTTTTTTGTCGTTGCAATCTTATCCTCAACCTTCTATAAATTAACAGAATTAGCCCCTAAAAATGATTTCAGTAAATTTCAATGGTTAAAACTATTCAATATTTCGTAAAAGTTGTTTCGTCAAGTTTGAAGAGGTTTTACAGATCTCCAAAATTAATTTTCAGTCACATTGACACCCATAAAGATATTTTATGATAATCATTTATGAAAACGAAATTATAAGAGTGATGTTTAGTGGTGGACTATTATAATGTCTATGTCATAAGCAAATCGGATGTAAATTTACCTGGTCGGGTCAATGGGCGATCAAGAATGCCCATGGCCTAGGTTAGTGACTTCATTGCTCTACGGAGGGGAACCCCCTAAGGTCAACCTTAGTGGTTTGTCTTTCGTGGACCTTGTTAAAATTAAAACTGGGTTGAAGTGGCATGTTCAAGGTAATGAATTGGAAGTGATTAATGTTAGAGAAAAATATATAAAAATTGTTTGATGGGGTTGGTTGAGCATATCGACTGATCCATCAATTTATATTGTTAAATTCTGCAACTTGCAAGTATACTTCGACCATAAACTGTTGTAAAGCCTGTTACAGATCTCCACTGAATACTCGAGAAAAACTTTAGTCAAAAAATGGCACAAGGTGCAGTAACTCTTCTTTTGAACAAACGTTTCAACCTTACTCCAAGATGAGAGTCGACTTTTCCGAGGCCTCCAAGAAGTTCAATACTTCAAAGATTAATAAGAGCAGGAGGGCTTCCTGAATGTTGAAGATACTGAACAAGAAACCGATGCTGAGCTCAGAGTTTTGGTCAAGCTAGTTCGAAAGGTTAATGATGATGCTCAATATGCCGTTGATGAATTTGTGCTCAAAGTTTACAAGTCATCGAGCAAACAGATCCTGTGGTTGAAAATAGTATTAATGTATCCACCGAGGCTAGACTCAAGGATGAGAAATTAAATCATGGATCCATCCCTTGTGAAGGAAAGTCACACACCCAAGTATCCCAAAGAAAGAGAAAATGAGGAATACACGAGCAAAGTCGATATCATAAAACGTAACGATAGAGAATAACAATATTTGTCGAATACGTAAAGAGATGGACATTTATTTAAGGGATAATTGCAGCAGCGGTACCAAATCTTTCGTTTAGTAGCAGACTTTATCCAAATATTTCATCTGTGCCACCTACCGTACCAAACCTTTCAAAATGTCGCAGTTGAAGTCCAAGTGGATGATTTTTGTTAGTTTGACCATTAGTTGACCAAATAATTGATATTGACAATAATTTTAACTAATTTTAAAAGGTTAAAATGAAAACTTTATATTTTTTTATAATAAAATAATTAAAATTAAAAACCAACTTTTTCTTCTCCATCCACCCCACACATACCCACCCTCACCCCAAAACCATCACCACCACCGCCACCTTCGTTCCCATCAACAGATGTGTTTGGTGAGCGGTGGGGCAGTCTATTAGCATCGTTAGTTAGCACAAGAAAATTCATGTCTTTTAGGCTCTTTGAATTTCATTTCTCTTTTGACCCTTCTTCTCCTCCAAACCAAAGAGGCAAAGTTTGAAGGTTTGTTTTGTCAAAGAAACAGGTTGATTCAAAAGTAAAAAATTATACATTTCTATAGATATAGATATACTTTGTAAAAATGGAGGAAATAGAGAAAGTGAAAGAGACTGAAAAGGGGAAAGGGGTCATGGGTCATGGTGGTGGTGATGGACACTCTTGAGAGGAGCAAAAGCAACCAGATTACAACATCCATCAACAAATTTGAGGTGTGATTTGTATCTTTTTACTGTTTAAGTGTAATGAGTTTTAGTGATTTGACCTATTTTTGGGTCAATTGCTTTTGGATTTTTGGTTTTTGGCCGTTGGAATCGAAACCTTTAAAATCCCAAAATGTGCGACTCGCTAATGAAAACCCAAAAAGCAAACACATTAATGCTGCCTATCGAAAACCCATAAAACAAACCCAAAAAATGGCCAAAACTTGAATTGAGAAATAGGTAATTTTTGTGAGTGATCTGGTGGGGTGTAATAGGGAAAAGGTATGGCCCCAGTCAGATTGCTTTCAGATTTTAGGTTCAATCTGATTGCGGAGGTGGAGGAAATAGAAGTGGTGGTGATAGTTTTGGGGTGGGGTGGGGTGAGGTGGAAGAAATTGGTTTTTGATTTTTAATTTTAATTATTTGATTTTAGTTATTTTATTATAAAAAAATATAAAGTTACCATTTTAAAATTAGTCAAAATTATTGTCAAGTTCAATTATTTGGTCAACTAATGGTCAATCTAACAAAAACCATCCGTTTGGACTTCAGCTACGATATTTTGAAATGTTTGATACTGCAAGTGACACAAATGAAATGTTTGGTACCGTATGTAACACAAATGAAAGGTTTGGACAAAATCTGCTACTAAATGAAAGGTTTGGTACCGCTACTGCAATAATCCCTTTATTTAATATGTCATGTTGTTTAAATTTTTTTCTACTTTCCTTCTGATGAATGATACTTTTTTTCTTCTTTAGCCAAACTCAGGGAAGAGTTTTCTTCATGCGAAGAAGATTGACTTGGAACAAGTACTAGAAAACATGCTACTAGTGTTAGGATTTAATTATTAATATAATTAGGATCCTTAGCACTTGTATGATTCACTTATTTTTATTTTAAGCCTCCACTTAAAAATAATTTATAAACTAGTCAATCTAAAAATAATTTATAAACTAGTCAATCTTCATTTTCGATTGCACATTCCAATTGACCCATGAGCAATATTAAATTATCCATTATTCAGTTTTATCTATTTATAAATATTAAAACATTTATAAATTCTTACCAAACGGAGTCTTAGTGGATATGATTTCTACTCCTATAAGAATTATGTTATTTGTTTTCTTTCCTTTTTAGGAGTTATTTCTTTTATTTTTAATACTAGAACTAGAATATTACCTCTCTTTCCAATGCCCATATAAGAAGTGCAGAGTTGTTACAATCACCACTCATTAATCTGAGTTTCTTAGGTTTTCATGTTACAATTTTTATTTCCCTGTTTATGAGTGAATATATACACCAATACATACAAACATTAATAGTATAGGTGTTTTACCTATTGATGATTCCTTAAACCCTAAATATCCTGTTTATCTAACTTAAATTTAAGGTTAGAGTTGGGGTTTATAGTCTATTGAAATCCGTCTTCGTTATTTCTATTTCTGTTTTCCCCGATCTATAACCCTAAGTTCTTGATCCTACACCAATACCACCATGTACAACGGAATCGGGTTGCAGACAGCTCGGGGCTCCGGCACGAATGGATACTTCCAGGCCAACAAGTTTTTCATTAGGCCAAAAACGAATGAAGTCATCGCCAACTCATCCAAGAGCTTTCAGTCCGGGCAGGGAACTGTTGGTGATACCAAGAAGGCCAATAAGGAGATCTTGGAGCATGAACACAAGAGGAAGACTGAGCTCAAGGAGAAGTTGATGGATCAGGGTAATACGGATGCCGAGATTACTGAGAAGCTTGATGAGGCGCGCAATAATCTTGAGGCGGCCATGGCCAAATAGAATTAGGATGGTGGATCTAATGCTGTTGTTAAATTTACGAGGTTATTTGTTTTTTTTTTAATGATGCCTTTTCCGTTTTTAAGCATTGAATTCTGTAAAAATCTTTGAGATAAATTGTGCAAATGAATAAGATAATAAAATTCTTGGAAAGTTGAGTTCGAATGGCAGTGCACAAACAATATATTTTAAGGTTATACGTACGACAATTTATTCCATCATTGAGATTGATGATGACTCCAGTTTCATTGTACGTACACAGAAATTTACTTAGTGCCGGAGCATGCTCGTACTCGCATGAACTCTAATGACAATTTCCGGGTCCGATCCGCATGTAAAGAAACTAGTAATCGTCACATTCAAAAAGGTAAATAAAGTGAAGAAAATCTGAATGCCATACAAAATTCTAGATGAAATACAGAAGAGGCAAAAAAATCGCACACCAGTATTTCACATAAAAACGATTATGGGATACTTGGACAGAAAGAGTAATGAACTGAAGCTGGACAACAGAAATATCGGCATGCAAATTAGCTGTTAGTTTCTGTATTAAATTGCAAATTAGCTGTTTGTTTCTCATTCTTCCCTGCCACACAATTCAAAAATTATGACGTGGATTAGAGATTTTTCATTATAGTGTAATTACTATGTAGACAATAAGATGCTAAAATTCGTGCAGCAGTGTGCAAATCCTCTGATTGTGCACAATTTAAAAGTTACTAAAACGAAGGCCAGAACATTTTAACCGGAACCGAAGCTCGTTCTCAAAAAAAAAAATTAGGAACCAAAATCGAGAATCAATAACCGATTGGGTCTAGTTCAGTTCCTGGTTCCGTAGGTACATGAGTGGAATTGATTTTTATAAACAAAATAAATTATTTACAATTTATAGGCAAGGTAATATACATATATATACACACACACACACATATATATATATATATAATCCTAATTTTGGTAGTAATTAGTCTAAAATTTTAGATTCGAATCCTAAAAAATCAAGATGGTCTCCTACTTTTTTACATTTCTACTCACATCATATTGTTGCATTTCAGAGGTTAGTGTATGTTAATCTTTATAATTTGAATTTTTATGTACCAAAAAGTTCAAGGTAGATTGCGGTGTAAGTTAATAAATCAAAGTATTAATTCTTTGCAATTCGAGGTTTTTACTGCATTGTTTACAAACTGTGGATTGTTAGATATTTATACAATAAATATAATATGTGAAATAAATAATTAATTCAGATGAAATGCCCAATTTGTGAAAAGTGTGGAATTTGTGTGCGAGGTCGGGGGCTCGAGTCACACCTAACGCATTATATTAGAGGATGAGAAAATGCTCTTAATGCTTA
>CAIGRP010085479.1:0-10438 GCA_903798385.1 Fraxinus cuspidata | reverse complement strand
AGGCACCCCGTGAAACCTAGTCAAGTTCCCCTCTTTCACAACGATAATCAAGAAATGGGATATTTTTCACTTCTTTTCATCAATGGACATTTAAACTCGAGTTTATTTTACAACAATCGATATTTAACTAAATTAAGTAGTAATTCCATCTAGTTGATTCCCAAATATTCACCTTTGAATGGTCGAATAGGTGTAAAAACTACACTTATGAGGTAACATGCTGCCCAGTTGCCCAAAATTACTTGTTTTCATCTCCTCTTTGACTTCGGAATTTGTTCGGTGATCGTTCAATATGCATGGTATCAGAAGAGATTGATTTTTACGTTTAATTTTTGTCGTATATTTATTAATCAAACCTTTTTTGTGAAGCTCATTTTTTTAAAAAAATAAATTAACTTTCAAGTAAATGGAGTACTAAAAACGAAATAATAAATAAATAAAAACATCTCATCTCTGAGAATTAAACTTGGTTAAAGAATCTCTGGTCATGGTAATTAATGCGGAGGAAATCATGGACATAATTAAGAGGATGGTTGGAAAGTGAGCTAAACATTATCGCATGACAGAAATTATTTTCATTAAAAAAAATAGAATATTTGATATTATCAGCTTGTTATTTCCCAGTTCTTTGTATCTCCTTTGTGGTTCTATGTCTAGTTACTTGCAGTTCCATTTAAATATTTTTATCAATTTAGTTGACTTTATGCCAAGATTAACTCCAAATTAAATGCTAACATGTTAAGTTATGACAGGCAAATTCAGTTATATTTTTAGAAAAATTTGATAAGAAAACTTAAAATTTTCGAAATAGATTTGGTTGGCTTGAAATCAAATCGTTTGTTTGCAATGATTCGAGTATAAAGAAAAGAAATATTGTTTCCAAGATGACAAATCTATTCCTCGAACAATTTCAAATGTTAACTCTTTGCACATTGTATGTAACATCCCAAGTAATAAAATTATGTTTGGTCATGGTTCAATTATGATGGAGATTGGATCACTAGAAATTATACGTAGAGAATGATTTAATTTACATTTATGGAATTAAACTGACTCAGAACCAGAACCGACCAATGCTCGTATAGTCTGGTCCGATTCTTCTTATAATTTAGAAAAAAAAAAAAACAACAACAACTTTAAAATATAAACTATTTTGTAAATTTTATAGTTTCACTTTCACTTGATTATTTTGCACACCTATTAATTCATACGATTTTTTTATAAATTAATTTAATTGTTAGTTTAATATGAGATTGTTGGGTTTTTTTTATACCCGATAAATTCAGACGATCATGTTAAAATGGGTTAGATTAATTATATCAACACCATGATGATTGGCTCGATGCAAAAACAAATTGGGCCCTTTTAAGTAATTAACTCATTTGTGTGTTGTGTCTTGGCTCAATTTGTGTGTAGCCCAATTAAAGTTTTGGCCCAACCTAGTGCCTTAACCTAAATGTATATATTAGCCCCTGCCTTAGTGAAGCCGTGTAGGGATGCTAACGAGTCGAGTCGGATCGAGAACCGAAACTTGAAACTCGGGCTCGACTAGATCAAAAATGGTTTGATCTTTTTGGCCCGAAGCTCGGCTAAAAAATCTAGTCACGATTCGAGTTTTCGGCTCGGGCCTTAGCGAGCCAAGTCGGGTCGAGCCATCTCGCTATATGTATTTTTTTTAAAAAAAATCATGAGAAATTTAAAATCTTACAGTGTTAAATCATATCAAAATTCAAATTCAAAATTGAAATTTAAATTTGGTTGAAACGGATATATATTTTTTGCTATAAATATGAAGTAAAATTTTTATAGGATGTTGTAAGTTTTAGTTTAAAAAAAAAATGCAAATCTTAATTTGTTTCAATAAAATTGTACATCAAATATTTTATTCGTATACAATTTGAACTCTATCTACGTCGATTGTAGCAGGTCTCAAACCCAAAAAAGGAGGAGAGTTGTAACTTTTATTTAATTTATCATTCATATAAATTGTACAAAATTTAAACTCTTAAAAAATAATTTAAGTTTAAATGTGTCATGACAGCTACAATTGCCAACTTTCTAATTTTTTATTTATTTTTTTGAGTTTAAGAGTTTTTTTGGGGGCTCGGCTCATAATGGGCTGAAAATGCCCTGTGAGACTCGTTGAGCCATACAAGTTAGCTTAGGCTCGATCCGACTCCCCAAAGTGGGGCTCAGCTCGAGCCTTAACTTGGTTCTACTGAGCCACGAATTGAGTCAACTCGGACTTTTTTCGAATCTAGCCGACGAGCCAAATTGTCACTCCTAAAGTCGTGTGAGTTGCAATTGTTTGTGAGAATAGAGAGCAGCTATGTTATGTGAAATTGCTTTAGCTTTTCAACCTAATTGATGCCTTCTTTCTTCGTGATAATGTTACAGGAGGGCAACCATATTGAAATTTGGTTTGGGTTGAGAATCAATTGTGGTGTTTGATTTGGTATTGAAACTTAGCCCCAGTTTGTGCACATGACTCCAAATACTTGGTATAATTTCCGCAAAAATTGGTATTAGAGTTGTGCAACTTTGGGCTGAAAAAGGCAGAAAACCAAATATGGTAGAAGTTGTCCGGAAGCTGCTCAAAAATCTAAATTGGTCGGACCTTTAAATCCAATTTCCTGCCAATCCGGAGACTTGATGGAGATACGAAGGACTTATCCCTGTTCCTGACGTTGAGGTGCATGCATCGGCGATGACGATTGCAAGTGAAGGTGATGCGCAATGATAGTGATGGCGTGTGGTAGGTTTTCTGGTGGTGGTCTAAAAAGATAGGTTGTCCCGGTGATACTATGGCCATGTAGAGGTGTTCGTTTCACTTTTAGGCAATATTTTGATTCTAGATTATTTTGATCCTGCTCGAATTTTGAGTTTTGGTAATCGTGTTGCTGCAGCTGTTAGATGCTT
The DNA here is from genome assembly GCA_903798385.1 of Fraxinus cuspidata. Lineage (NCBI taxonomy): Eukaryota > Viridiplantae > Streptophyta > Magnoliopsida > Lamiales > Oleaceae > Fraxinus > Fraxinus cuspidata. The sequence goes on along the minus strand of CAIGRP010085479.1, from coordinate 7,519 downwards.
TAGGGTGAATGGTGGTATTTCCAAAACAATAAATTCACATCTCTCTTTATTTATGACCTGCAGATTTGGTTTACTCGATAAATTGGTTTATCATTTTAAATTTTCGTATTAGTATGCCATCATGTGGGTTGACCATTACGATTATGATTACCGTGTGGGGTAACCATTGCATGCAACTAGAATTTATGAAGTATTTGCCCTATTTGAATTGTTAAGTTTAAATGATAAAAATTGCTTATTGCTTATTGTTTCTTTGATATAATTGTCGATTAAGTCAGAGTGTGAAACTTTTATTGAGTGAGAAATTGGTTTCGTTGGCAGGCCTCTTCATTGCATTGATTACTTCATTAGAATACCTGGACTTTACCTATTTGACAATTCCCTTAATTCGAGATCGCGAAATTCATGAAACCCTAGAATCTAGAACAATGTATATTGTGACCTTAGGACTGTTCTGTTTATTCTAATTGTCTCTTTGTACATTTTGGCTGGTCTGTGAACTAAAATAACAATACGTTTTGATTTTGAGAATTTTCAATGGAAAATGAGATTTTTCTATATGGCGATAACAAAAGATTTCAAAATTTATAGATGACAATTTTTTTTTATAATTTGTCAAAAGAACAAAAAGAAGAATGTGATGAGTTTGTTTACACTTCAATTATTTTTACATATGCCAGATGCTATTTTGAAAATTGTTGGTAAAGCTAAAACCACAAAAAAACTTTGAAAAAAATGGAGAACTTATATTTTCTTAAGCTTACTCTTAGGGTCCGTTTGATTGTAAAAGTGAAATATGAATGAAAAGAAAATGAATTATAGGGAATTGAATTGCCTAGAATTTATTCTACTGAGAATTGTAATTAATTGTGTTTGATTGATATAATTTTTCACCTGAAAAATGTTGAAAGTTTGGTGTCCATTTGACTTCGTTTTCATGAAAATTGTCTATTATAGTAATAATTTTTTTTACTATTTGGTCTAGAATTTGTTCCAATTTCAAAAAAATAAAAAAAAATTACCATACCAAATACCATTCGTTTGACTTTATTTTGCATGGAAATTGTCAATAAAAGTGATAAATTTTTTTATCATTGTGTCTAGAAGTTTTTCCAATTGCCAAAAAAAATAAATGAAGTAACATTTCCACAAAACCAAGGAATGTGGCACGTGTGAGCCAAAAGCAAAAAAACGAATTCCATGGAAAAAAAAAAGGCATTAAACAAGCTAAAAGTGGGAAATGAAATTTGGATTCCATTTTTCATGTAAAAGATTGGCCAATCAAACATGCCCTTAACAAACTTTACTTATTTGAGAGGTTTTTTTGTTCTAAAAGTGATCATTCAAATGATTTTGATGACAATTTGGATGTATTTAACAAACTTATTCAATATATTATTCACTATGATGAAACAATGTCTAAAACCTATAAGGTCATATTTTTTCTTAATTCCACGCATAACATGTATTAAGAGGTTAATAATGCAATTAAGTATGGTAATGATACATTAATACCTAAAATTGTCCTTGCTTCTCTTAAGAATAAAAGATGGAGATTAAAACTGAAAGACATGGTAAGAAAAGTGGTGATGTACACATGATTATGAGTAAAACACATTTTAAGTAAAATATTCTCGAGGGAAATTAAGATAGTCGTAACTCGAGTGATGAAGGTGGTAAAAAGAAGAGGGAAGAAGTTGGTATAGGTCTAATCCAGTTCGAATGGTAAGCAATGTTATAGCTTTGGTAAGTCTAAACATTTTATAAGAGATTGTCCTAAGAAAAAAGATAAGCAAAGAAAAATATGAGGGTGAGACGAATGTTTCCATTGAGTCTAGTTATGACTCAAGTGAGATTTATTGATAAAAAACCTGATTACTATATTTGCATGAATAATTAGTTGATTCTGGTACATTATTCTATGTTACAACGTTTGATGTATATTTTTTGCATGAATTTGAGAGTGATAATATTATTGTGTGATAGGTTGCATGCATAGTGGTTGGGACTGCTATTGTGGGGATTGGCAATAGGTGTGTTCTTACTTTAGTAGGTGCATTAGCAGTAAAAATATCAACCAATAATATGGAATATAGATGTCTGAAGGTGCATTGATGATATGTAAGGAGTGTGTGTGGAGAATAACATTTGGATCACGAGAGGTGATTACATGTTTAGAATCCTTTATTTGTTAGAATCCCGATCGGGGTTGAGTGAGATAGTGACACTCATCACATCTATTAGACAGGGACCTATTATCTACCTAGGTTAAGAAATACAAGGAAAACGGAACGTGGTAAGATAGTTGTGGTGAGATCTTTTCTTGGGTTCATTTATGCATTGATTATATATGTTAGATATTTACTTGATTAACTTAAATTGATGTTTTCTGTATGTTGAACATGTTGAAAAGATCTGTGTATTCATCACATGTTTTATAACTATGCGTTATTATGTGCTCTTGATTGATTTCTGTATATCTAATTGCACTGGGTTCCTTACCTTAAATCTTGGTGAGTACATGGTGCATGTATGATATGCATTTCGGGTTCAAGACTCATGTTAGTCTATGATTTCCAATTTTATTTGGTTACCTTAATTAGACAAGTATAAATTTGGTGTTGTTTGCTTGTTTTATTGGGTATCAAGGTAAAAATTTGTTAGAATTTGATATTCAATAAATTTGAGCGATAATATTAAAACGGGTTAAAATAGTTATAACATCACCAAAGTTGATTCGGTCAACTTGAAAATAAATTTGGCCACTAGAACCAACTATTATTTTGTGTTGCTCATAATCTGTTCATTAGTTGGATAGCTAAGTAATTAACATATTTGTGTGTTGTATCTTAGCCTAATTTGTGTATAGACCAATTAAAGTTTTGGCCCAATCATATGTCTTAACCTAAGTCTATATATTAGTCCGTCTTAGTGAAGCCATGTGAGTTGCAAATGTTTGTGAGAATAGAGGGCAGCCGTTCTATGAAATTGCTTTAGCTTTTCGACCTATTTGCTACCTTCTTTCTTCTACTCCTTTGTGGTGAATTGCATCCACCATATTATCATTTGTGAGTAATGTTACAAAAGGGTAATCATAGTGAAATTTGGTTTGTGTTGAGATTCAATTGTAGTATTTGATTCGGTATTGAAACTGAGCCCTGTTTGTGCACATGAATCCAAATTCTTGGTGTAATTTCCGCTACATAAATCATAAGAAAAATAATTTTAGAACGTAATTAAAATTCTATTTTGTAGCTAGAACCTAAAATTAGACCAAAACCGTCAAGTTCTCATTGTCAATTTGAGGTAGTTTTTGTTCAATGTTCACCTTGATCATATACATTTAAAATAGATATAAATGGACAATACTCAGAATATACCAAAAAAGAAAAAAAATGTATATATGCGTGTCTCTATCTCTTCATAAATATTAAGAGTACAATATTATGGCATAAGGGTCACGCAAGTTTTTGAATGCCAACCATGTCTGACTTGAGAAAGCATGGAAAAATTGAATAATTCCATAAGAGTGAGGTAGGGAATCAAATCAATATCTCTTTGTTAAATTAATTAATTATTTATTTGAAAGCGGCAATTGCGCGAAGTTTCTTTCAAGTAGACCCTATTGAATATATATAGGAAGCTTGTGATCCTGACCTAAACCAGCCACCATTGAAAAAGAAAAAACAATGACAAAAGGCAAAGAACCCACTTTGAAATTAGCGAAAGAAACAAGCCACAATCATGCATCTATCTCTCTCTATATAGATACACGCATACATTGCTTCGAATTACGTGCATAATTCTTATTCCGAGATAATATGAGAGTTTTAGTAATTTTTTTATAAAAATTAATAAGACGTATTCTTAAAAAATTTGGGATCTCATAAAATGCGTGTTTAAAATTAATTGTTAAATTTAACTTAAATTAAAATATTAATTTTAATCCCAACCAAACACGAACAATATATATTTTATGTGAAAAAATAACTCGAAGCTTCAAAATTTTTTATAAGAAGTTGGGTTTTATTTTTATAAATTTATAATATTTTAAAAGAATTTAAAATATAAAAGTAATACAAATTCTAATTACTAATAAATAATATATAAGAATTAAAAGATTGTAATTAAATAATTTATTAGTTACATATATTAGATAAGTTATGTTTATAAATAGATAGTTTAAAGTTTTCAAATTTTAATAATTTTTTTTATTTTTTTCTTAATTTTTGAAATATTTCTTAGAGTTCGAAAGAATATTGACACCTAAACACGTCAGAAACATAAACGCTAGTACTTTACAAGTTTCCATACAACCTAGACGGTATATTTGGACATTTCAACGTAAATCTCATGTCGATTATGTACTATATGTGTTTTGAATATATGCATTTTTAAGAGAATATAATAATCATACACTCACATAGAAGACAATGCTTGAAGATGCCCACTTGAATGAGATGTGAACGCGTAGTGGTGCAAGGGCCAGCAACTAAAAGGAACTAAGTTGGACCTTTAAACACTTGCACCACATGCTTTATTTAGACACAATTCTTTGTATTCACACCACTTTTGAAGGATAGAAGCAATTACTTTAACCAAGGAAAATTATTTGAATAAAAGTAAAAAAGAATAATGACTACTCATTTTTTATTTTAAAGAAAAACATAAATACTAAATTACTTTATCTTCGTATGCACCAAATTGCTAGCAAAAATAATCAATAAATTGTATCTTACTATGACTTTTACGGTTAGGTTCGAGTTATCTCTAACTCTTACTAAGAGATTCAATATTTCAATTCAATTGATTTTTCATAACCACAATAGTTTATGGTAATTTTCTTGTACGGTCAAAGGGATTAATGCCGAAGATATGAGACTATAAAAGTTAAATCATTGGATTTTTATCTTTGTAGGCTTGTCCATAAATTTGATGAAGATTGAACTTTAATACCAAACGAGTCTATAAATAAATGGTCCAAATTTGAATTAAAACCAATATATTTTGTAAAGAAAATCTTTGTAACATTTTTTTTTTTTTTTTGTATTCGAGGCCCTCTAATGACGCTATAAAACCAAGAAATATAGATACACATATACTTCATGCGTTATGATTGGATGCTTTTATTTAATTTTCCCACATAAATTAACTTTTGTGTCATTTTTAAAGTTTTTGTAACATCCCTCGTGACATTGTGATTATGTGATTTTATTTTTTACTCCCTAACGATGGTATGATAGCTTGGGGTCCACGTGATGAAATAGCTCATACGTTGTATAGAAAATACGAGTAATAACCAAAGATCGAAAAGAAAAAATAATTAGATGAACGCAAAAGATGAACATGGTTGAGAGATTATCAAGTTTGAAGGATGACTAGTTCGAACAGAACATAAAATAGCTGATAAGTTCAACAACAAAAGCTAGCGTAACAACTAACGCAATGAGCTTGAAGAGGTCGGCCAAGAAGTTGTCCAATTTGGTTGTAGTGTGCTAAACGCTCCACTAAAATATGTCATGAACAATGTAATAGAAGTGACGTTAACATATTAGATATACTTTATGAATATATTGTCTTTTAATGTGTTTTTGTGGATCAAGATGTATTACTTTGAGTTCTAACATTTAATGTATTTTTTAAATAATGCATATTTATTATTATTAAAAAGCGACCACACCGAAGGGGCGACCCAGCCTAGTCCCTTGAAAATAGAGTCGGCCCAAGCAATGCCCAATGCTAGGTTGGTCCAATCCTTTACTACTTGTAACGAGCCCCTGAGAGTTATGAGATGTCTCACTTTGAATTCGAAATGATTTGAGAAGCACAATTTGGCCAACATAAGACACTCACTATTCCTTTTTAAACAGTCCTTGTTCGAATTTGACTTTTTCAAAAATCAAAATCAAACAATCATCTCAAAGTCATTCACTCTAGTATCTAGATATGAAACAATTTCATTTGTTATGATTTTGTTGGAGTTCTGTTAAATATGAAACAATTTCACTTGTTATAATTCTGTTGGAATTCTTTCATTTGGGTAACGTAAACAAGATTTTACTACTTATTATTTGGAATTATACTAGAAAAGTAAAATTAATGAATTATTGAACTTAAGTCAATTGTCATGCCTTTCTCGAGTATTCTGATCGACATTCATATTGTAATTCTTCCTTCACAGTTAACAATACCAATTCTATTTTTCTAAATTTTCAGTATCAACATCACATATCCCGTAACCATTTTTTTACGCCAACAAATTTCGATTTTCCATTCTTTTAGATTTTCAAAATTTCTAACAAATTTTAGTTTAAATTCAACACACACACACACACACACACACACAGAGTTTGCTATAGATATTGATATAACCTACCCAATCTACTTTAGTCAATGAACAAGGTCTTACCTTTCAAACAACAATCTTGAAAAGAACAAGCCCACAAAGAGAGGTAAAAGAATCATGCTTGATATACACTATTATTTATACTTTGTTATACGACAAACTGTCATTTGATAGTTTAAAAAAAAAAACTATCATTCCATTCGATCACTTTTTGACAACAATGCAAGTGTCAACAAAGGTGTATAAACTGAGTATACAAATGACAAAACCCGAAATAAAATTACCCTAAAACACACTTACAAGTCTTGAATGACTTGTACAAATTTGACATATTCAAAAGAACAACAAACAAAAAATTAAACTATTTTTCTCTTAATCGTATTCCTTACTAGAAATACAAAGGAAGGCAGGCAGCTATGTGGTGTCTTAATGATACTACCAAACAAAGGAAAAGTAAAACATTTGCATTTTCCTCTCATTTTCCTTCCCCCTAAGAAAGCATCAATAATCAATATTAATGATAGTACCAAACAATAGAGAGCCACCCCAACAGGAACTGATGACCAATTTGACCATAAAATATTTACCTTTTCCTTTGGTCAGTGCATTCATTTCACGTTTTCCTTTTCTTTTCCGTTCCATCCCCAATTCATTTTCATTTCCACCGCATCACTTGAAACTGTTGAGAGGTGAATCATTTTGTTTGACTTGTTATTTATTGCATTAAGGAAAAGTTCGATAAATCTTTTCTTCCTTTTTTTTTTTTCTTTAATATTTTTTGTCTGTGTCTTGTGGCTGTGTTGGCCCAAGTTGCGGTGTGTTTATGAGTAAATTAAAGATTGATATCCTCATTAATCCCACCCTCATTTTCTATCTCTGTTCTCTTTCACACCACACCACCCACCATTTTATTCTCATCTGGACCCATTATCTCATCCAAGGAAGGCATTCTCTCTTTACATTTTTTCTTGATAAAAGCGGTGAGGTTTGTGTTTGTGTTTATATCTATGCTTATTTTCTTCTGTTCTTATCTGTCTGTGAAGAGAAAAGAGAGGTTTTAATCTTTTTCAAAGTTTTCAGACAATGTTTTGAATAAAGATTCTTTTTTAAGGTTTGTTTTGCTGTTTTTAGGTCTGATCGTAGATCTGCGCTCAATCTGCTGCTCTTTGGCTG
>CAIGRP010085473.1:0-19874 GCA_903798385.1 Fraxinus cuspidata | reverse complement strand
TTATTGCTCTATATATTTTGTAAATACTGCACGGTATCCTTTTACAATTTCTTTGCCATGCATTTTCGTTTATCGATGCATGCTTTATTATTTAATGAATCAAACATTTCTTATATGTCAAACGCCATGTTCTATATACACGTGAGGTTTTCAATTTTATTTTTGGTTAGTTTTTCTATGCAGTAATATCAGTTTTTGAAATAATCACATTGTTAAATGGAGCACTAGCAAAACAATAATATGCTCCCAAGACTCTTAAAAATCTTAAACTACTTTTTTTAATATCTATATTATTTACACTAATAAAAACACAATAAATACAAAATTCGTGCAACGCACGTGTCAACGACTAGTAAATTAAAGACATGCATAAAGATAAGAGACAAAAACACCAAACACTCGAAAATCAAAAGCGGGAAAAGGAAATTTCCGTGTTTGAATATATACGGCATATAGTTAGTTTAATCAATGGTAATTGAACTTTACTATATGTTACTACTTGCTCATTTATCTTTAAAAAGTTACTCTTTACTCACCAATATTTGAACAAAGTTATCAATAAATCACCTATATCATTTCTACCAGAGTTATTTATAACAAAGTTCAGTGCACAATGATTAATTTTGTTCAAATTTAGGTGAGCAACGAATAATCTTTTTAATTTTGGTGAGCAAGTAGTAACTTATAGTAAAGTTCAGTGAGCCACGAATAACTTTTTAAAGATCGGTGAGTAAGTAATAAATTATAACAAAATTCAATAATCATTAATTAAATTATCTCTATATAAAAATTCTTACACATCAAATTAAGTCCATGTTTGGTAGAAATTAAATTTAGATTTTAATTTAAATCAAAATCAATAATTAATTTTAACTGCATATTTTATGGAATTCATAACTTTTCAATCTGTTCCATTTCATCAAATTTTATTAAAAATCTGATTTTAATTCCTACCAATCAGGGGATGAGTTTCTATTTTGATCTCTATTTATGAATTTTTTTTTTCAAATTTATTTTCAATTACATATTTTATGAGATTCATAACTTTTATTTAATTTTTGACTACACACTTCATCAATTTTATCAATATTTACTAAAATTTTAATTTTTATTCAAATCAAATAAGGTTCCAAAAAGCGTTTCACAAGTTCACAACTCCATTAATTTCACAGCCATTGCGCTCTCGCTCTCTCTCTCTCTCTCTCTCTCTCTATATATATATTAATTTTTGTGCCCGCACTCACTTAAATTTTGATTTTTTACCAATATATTATTAAGTCCATGTTTGAGCCCATTTTAAGGAGAAAAAAGTATTTTGGAATAATGATTTTTTTGAGAATGTAGAGTTAAAAAATAAGAAAAATATTTGAATTTACATGTAAAATTATTTTATGGGAAAATGTGAGGTTAAAAATAAGTTTTGAAAATGATTTTTGAAAAAATGAAATCCAAACATAGGCGTTGTATCTGTATCCATGAGTAAGAGTCCATTAAACAGGAAATTTTAAATGTTAAAAGTTATTTTTGAGATTAAAGGCTTGTTTGACATGACTTTTAAGAAGTCAAAAGAAGTTTTTAAGATCCAAAAAATAGCTTTTGAACCAATTTGATTAATTTTATTTCTTCTTGTTAGAATAATTTTTAGAGAAAATTGATTCAATATAACTTTTTCTAACCAAAAAATTAAGATAACTTACTTTAAAATTTTTTCTATAGTTATGTCAAATGAATCCTAAGTTATTTTTAAATATGTTTGAATAATTTTTAAAAGTATTTTGTCTGATTAATTATTTTAAAATAGAAGTTGATTTAAAATAATTTTCTTCTACAAAAAGTAGAAGTAAAATAGAAGATAAACCAGACGGGGCCTAAATTTTTTTATTCACATAATACTTTAATTTATTATTATCGTAATCCCCGCACCCAACCGCTATAAAATACACTTCACCGTTTCCTCTCTTACATATCCCTTTGGCTTTGGGTCTATGCATAAATCAACACTGTATACTTTTCTCAGTCGTTCATCTGAACCATCGGATCATCGATTTTCCGAGGTAATTTTTTATCGTTAGTAATAACTCTTCGAATACTTTTTTAAATCTACTTGTTGGTCTATGTTGTTTTCATTTTTCTTATTTTCAGATGAACCATCTACGTCTTGCTATGATCTTTTTTTCATGTTAAATAAACTGATTGTTAGTTATTTTGTTTACGATCAATTTTTGTTAAATAACTTTTTTTTCTGAATTAATATGCATTTTTTGTTTTAGTTCCGTATCAGATTACGATCTTTACTGTCGGTTTAGTTTTTTAGCATGCTTGGCTGCGCAGGTGTCATGATTGTTTAATTTTTGCTGCTATTTTTTGACTGTATAAATTCTGATGGGTATATTTGCTTCTATTAGTTTTTTTTTTTTTCCTTTCTATATTTCAATTTATTTATTATGTAATTGATTCTTATAGAATTGATTCAACTTTCGTGTGATTAGATTGCTATATGACTACACAGTTAATAGGGAACTGTTTAGGTTGGTATTTTTCAATAACTTTTCAGCTTTCCCTATTTAAAAGAGTCCTTCAGTTTTCTCTTTAGAGCCTGTTTTGCGAAGCTTACAACAAAATGAATGTATTTATAAGAAAGTTTTTGTTTCCAAGCATGTTTGGATAATTTAATTTATTTTGTAAAAAGTTACTCACTTTGAAAGTAAATCTTACCTAACTAATAACTATCACAATAAGTTACTTATTTCCAACTCTGCCTTGAATATTTATTTTGAAACTTACTTTTAAGTAATCTTTATAAAATTAGCCAAAAAAGCTCTGTCCCAGTTGTTTGAGCTACATTAGCCTTTCAAATTAATATAACAACTTTCTGAAAAAGTGAAGGGAACATAAAAACAATGCTGCCAGACGCAGCACATTCATTGTCTGGTGCACTTTCTTAATCATATTGCTAAATGCTGAATTAAACCGTTCCTTTACCCCCTTTGTAGAGTTTATTGTAATTTTATCATTCCCCATTGGATTTATAATTTTGTACCATTCTGATCGTTTTTGGTTGATTTGATATGCCTTCAGTGGTTGTCAATGTTGCTTGAATATGAATGTATCATTTCTTATTTTTGTAAACGCCCTTTTTGCTGATCTTTCAGCATCATTCAAATATATTTCTGCTCATCATTATCTTCGTAGGTCCTAAGTTCAATTACCTTTTGAGGTAGTATTATTCTGGATTACAACAAATAGGTTTAGACGTTTTTCACTATGCAGGAAAGGGTTGCTGGTGGCTTGTATTTATGGAGGATTTGGCCTTTGATTTGTTAGAATCCCGTAAATCAGCCTAATAATAGTTCAAACCTAGACATTTGTGATTTACTTGAGCCTGAATTTTGGTACAGTGATGGTATACTATATTGGTTCATCTTCATTGCCTTTTAAATGAACATGAGTTTGCAAAGCCCGTGGAATGAGTGGCATAACGTGCAGGTGAGACGTTTCTTTGCTTAGTCCTCAGTCTTTTCCAGACTGATAATTGTTTTACAAAGCAAACTTCCCAGATTACATCAGTTTTTAAATTGTTTCTTGTGGTTCAGTACTCATCAATGATAAAAAGTCTTCTATGCAGTTTTTATAACAGTCTTAGTGTAGGTAGGTCATGGACATAATATTGAATTTCTTTTGTATGCATATTTTGTACCTTGGTGACACTTTAGTTTTTAAAAGCCTGGAAAACACTTGTTACCTAGACATACAGGATACATATTAAGTAAATAGCTAATCAGTCTCCTGGTATGAAGATTCTAAATTACAAATATTATTGCAGGCACGTTTTGTCTATCTGGATGATAAAATGAACAAGTTTGATTTTGACATCTGGGTGCCCTCCAAGAATCGTTAAGACTGACCCTGCCACGGTTGCAGTGTCATATGCGTCAACTTCTGAGCTTAGATAGAGATTGTAACCTCTGGATTAAGTCATTTTTGCAAAATATGATAATTTTCTTCTTTGTGGAATTTATTTGCATCGTCAATCATTCTGTATACTAAGGCATCTCTTTAAATTTGATTATTCCACGTACATTTGGAGTTTAGGAGAGAAGGCAGTTACATTACTGTCTCCATGTTGGTTTATGGTGACAAGGTGAGTGCTTCTATGCCTTTTAGGAATTATGTTGACCAGATTTTTTCTCAACACAACTGGGTAGCAGGAAATTGACGTACTGGGTTGGGCTAAATGTGCAGACTAAGTGGTTTGTATGATGGAAGTGTGGTTGGTTGATCTGTGGTCGTAATTACAAGCCTCTAGAGATCCTGAGCAACTGGATATAATCTCTCCAAGAACACCTCAATTTCTTTGCTTGTTGGCAGAAGTTTATTGTCTTTGAATTGAGCTGTGTGTTGGTTGCTTACCATTTGGTTGATGCTGTTGAGTTTGTGATGCTTAAGCTGTTTCTTTAAAGATCGTGATCGTACTAAATGGAGGCTGAAAATCAACTTGAGTAAGAAAACAATCTAGATTAAGAGTCGAGCAATGAAATTTCTGCCCTCCGTTATAAAGTAAGTTAAGAACAATGCCTTTTGGACACTGATTATCTGCCCGTGGGACTTTCTCTCTAGTACATCATGTCCCTATGAGAATAGTTAATTGGGAAGCAGTCAACATGGCGTCCGGAGTGCTGATGATCCCTTAAGTTTTTGCTGGCAAGTTTTCCTGTGGCCTGACATTGGAACAAAATCATAGCCTGGGATTTTTCTAGGACTCTACTTGTCCCTTAGAGGATTTTCTTACAGACAAGTTTCCCATTTGATGGACTAGCTTCTTCTCTCAATGAGTTAAACACTGATGCCTGTGCCTCAGTTAGCTTGAAGATCGAATAGTTTTCCTGGGTGCATTATTCTTGCAACCGATCATTGTTATTTTGTGGGGGAGCATTATTTCTTTGTTTTTTATTGATCCTCCTCGTCTGTAAATGATTTGTTGTATTATTTCAAACTAAATATTTTTCATTAATTTCTTGGAATTTTCCCTCTGTGGTCTAGTTGTTTGCTTTTCTTGACACACGCCTCTGACTTGAGTTTTTCGAATTCCTTAAGAGCACTGTATATTTGAGCGTATCATTTGATCTTCCTCACTTCCCCCCAGTATGCAACATCTAGTAGACACGATAGGGTGCGAAAGTTAATTTTATACATGAAGTTGGACCCCTGTAACTCTACACGTATTAATGACTTTGCCATGGTAATAAAAATAATTGAACATAGTGTTTGACCCACATTATTTTGGAAGAATGTATTCTGAAATAGTAGATTGATGTAGAATGTGTGATTGAAAAAGAAGGAAAAATTATTGATATGATGGAAAATATTATTTTATTGAAAAATGTGTGGTTGAAAATAAGTAGAAGAATGAGAATGAGAATTTTAATGTGTGCCAAACATGGACATAGTTTGCCCAAGTTTCTTGACTAACTAGCATTTGACTTTATGATCAAAGATCACCACAAATATTCATTTTCAAGGCTGTCAAACATTAGAACGTCAAGTTAGTTTTAATCTTTCTATGGGACAATTGGGTCGGAGCTATCTTCGATTAAGTTCTCATATACGTTGTGCAGAAATTTTGATTTTCTGTATGAATTTGAATTTGTCCTTGTAATTGCTGTAGGACACTAAAACAATGGAATTTAATCTCATGTTTGGTAGAATAGTGAACTTGAATCATGCTTTCTTGAAACTGATCACCTCCTTGAACTTTTATGATCTAAAGGGAAAGTCGATTCTTGGTTGCTCTTATATTCAGTGTGGTGGAAAGTTGAATTGCTGTGAAGCACTTAATTTACAAGTTTATGTTGTCTCCTTGAAAGATTAATAATTTACGAAGATTGTTATAATAATTAATTATGCCATATCAAGTTTACTGTTGCCATTGATGGACACTTTCCATTCTACATATTATAGTATAGAGATGACGGATGAATGCATATTTGCACTAGTTAACAGTAACCCCGTTTTTTCATAGACGCACAATATACTTGCTATATTTTTAAATCTATCCCACTTAGATCTTCTGACTCCAGAAGTTCTGTTTATATGTTCATCCTGTTGGAGATGGAGAAATGTAGTATTACATTAGAGAATGTAAGATAAATAGGTTTAAATATCTGCGAAGAAGAGACTTTTAAAGACCTTTATGAGTTATTGCTTTACATTTTCTCTTGTTAACCTGTTTGTGTGGATGTCTTCATTGTAATACTTTACTAAATAAGAAAGCTTGGTGTATTTTTGTGGTTGATCGATATAAAAATATTTATTTATATTGACAAAATTTCGATTATGTGTTAACCTATGCCATGATTCTTATACCTTTTTTGAAGTTACATGTTTCAAAATGACAAGGGCTTCTTAAAAGGAAGTGTACTTATTAACTGTCAATCTAGGAGAAAAGGGTCAATCTTGTAGGGTGTTTCTGACATTTGATGCATGATCTGCACCAATCATTTTATTCATATGGGAGCTACATGGTTGTTAGAATTTTGGTTAACTCGCTAATACATAACCATTTTGATGTAGTGAAGGATTGTTCTTCTTATAAATAAATTGGTCTTGATTATGGTTACATCATAATTTGGAACACTAGGGAAGATTTCAGAGGCCTAGTCTCCTTGATCCCCTGAGTCTTGGTTGTAAACTGGCTGCTATCAGGTCTTGGGTCATTGGGGCCCTTGATGAATAATAGTCCAATTGCACGAAGGTTGGGCATATTAGATGCTGCAAAATTTTAGAATTGAAAATTTGTATGAGGACTAGAGTATATCTTCTTACTGTTGTACATCCTCGTCTTCGTAAATATCTTGGGAGGATAGACTATTTCTAACTCTGATTCTTCCTTTGCTGATGATTCTGGTTACCTGAAGGTTCTTATTGCCATCATTATTAATTAGAAAGGATTGTCCAGATAAACCTACATTGAGACACTTTTGCAGAAATTAGACATGCTATAGCCTTCCTGGTAGAAGTTAACAGGTCGAATGTATTAATTGCTTATTTTGAGCGATATCTGAATTTATATATGTACCTATTTTGGTGTGGCTAATTAACATCATGCCTCGAAGATTAGTGATACTTGGTAAAATGAGATCTGCATTGAGTCACCTTAACTTGTGTGGAGCTGTTGAAATGAGCTAATCTATTTTGTTCGTTTATCTATAATTCCATAGTGAGCTCTATTTTCTGAACCTTTTGTGCTTGCAGGTTTTGGTCTGCTCGAGAAACATTTTTCTGCTCTGTGGCTTAGAAAGCTATGGGGCACAGACATGTACTCAAGACACCTCAGATTTTTGAGAGTGATAATAATCAGGACTGGAATCATGCAGAGCAACCGTACATGCATATGGGTAGTTGCTTATCTTTCTCCTCCCATTTTATGCATATGGTTGATATTGTTCATCAACCTTTTTTATCCATTAAAAGAACTGAATTCTATCTAGATAAATGTTCGTGTCATAGTCATCTTGGAAAAATCCTCCCTTTTCCATAACACCTCGATGGTGTTATCTTGTTTATCCTGACTTGGTAAATATCTCGTCTTCATGTACTTCATCTTCGTTGTTTCTGCAGCAAGGACCGGTGTTTCTGATGGCAGTGCGCATATTCATCCTGTTGATAATATGACAATCCAAGGTGGACATTCCACTTCTCCTTGGACTGCTCCTATGCCGAGTGAATACTCTTCCTCAAATCTTAATGTCGAAATGCCGCATTATCAACCACAGGCTCTTGGTCCATCGCACAATCCTTTTCTTCATCAACCTCCTGCTGAGCACTTACTTATGCTTCAAGAAAATTATCCACATCATGCATCCTCTTCCAATCTTGCTCGGCAAACAGTCCCTTGGGTAGATGGTGGTTCTTCTGATCCGACAGTGGGAAATAGCAGGTGCCCATATAAGCGAAAGAGCCCTGGAGCCCCTCCAATGCATGAGAGTGGCAGTGCAAGCAGATATCACACTGTTGGAAGTTCGTCAGATCTCTCCTTTCCCTCTGACCCGTGGCAGGATATGCAGACTACTGACTCTTATCACACACCTCGGGAAAATCCTCCCAGTTACAGGGTTAATAGTGTTTGTGTTGGTGGTGAAGGTGAAGATGCTCTGAGGAATGTCAGGAGTAGAGGTGAAGTTGACTTGGAAAATAATCTGGTCAGGACCCATTTGTCCAGCAATTCTCTGCGCCATTCCTTTTCTAGTCTATCCTCTGATCAATCTAGTTTAGTGGATTTGGGGGGGCAGAGTTCAAATGCTCCAACAAGTGAATGGAATCATAGGGTCATGTCAACTGCTGGTCATGGTATGACTTCTGCTGTATGTAAGGTTTCTGGCTTTTTTTCATTGTGTAACACAAGGTAGTAAGATTTTTTTTTCTTCTAAAATTGCAGATACCAGTTTATACTGTCACGAGCCTAACTCCCTGAATACAGTGAACTATCATCCTAGTGTTTCTTCAGAGATTGAGGGGTGCCACAGCGGTGTTACCTCAAGCAGAAACTCTGTTTTTCCAAATGTACAGTGTAACTTAAGCCCGCCTGTCAGAGGATTTAGGAGTGTTGGTCCAAGATACGCTCCAACTTCCAGACCTTCAAACAACTTGTGCCCTGGCCAAGTGACTGCCTCAGATGAAGGGCAACATATGGTTGCAGAAAGTTATCCCTCCAGACATCCACGAGTGTTTCCAACCGTAAGATTCCGCAACATTGACAGAAATGGAAGAAATAGTGACAGATATAGCTCCTTTACTGAGGGTTCAAGTCTTCAGGATCATATGCCCGCACAGGTATGTGCATACAACATTTTTAAGAACATTGGCTTTTTTTTAGTACTCAAGAGTCGTAAGTATTTTAACTCCCGAAGTAATTGAAGTGAGATGACGTTGATGGGGGCAGACTGCTGTTTATTTACAGAGGCCATTGCTATCGTTACCCAGAAACTCTGTTGTTGAAATTGTCATGATGTACTGATATCTTCATTGTCATGTATAAGAACCTAGTAATTTTTATTTTCGATTCAATGGTGTCCAGACCAGTTTTTTTTTGGGAAGATGTTGATAGAATTTGAAGGAACTAATCTATCGTTGATAGAATGTCATCTTCTGGTGCAACCTTTTTACCTCATCGATCTACTCCTTTGATTCTGTTCAGTCAATTCACATCAATCTCGCTTACTCTTGAGAAAATAATATAGGAAACGTAAAGGAAAGAGGAGGCTGAGGGGAGAGTGAGGGATGGACTCTAGACTTGATCCTCAAAAAATTTGGGGGTTATGGAGGTGAGATGATAATATTTTGTTGTAGTTGGCATGATTGCAATTATTAGGTGTATTTGGTATAAACTTAAGGGAGAATATTTTCAGATCACGAATGGACATCTCTGTGCTTATGGGAAAGGATGGTATTCCTTTCCTATTTGTGGGTGAAGCCGTGAAGGCATATGAGTAATCAAAATTTTAAAATATGTGCAATGTGGTTGGGGGGGATTATTTGTTTGCTGTTCTTTTATTCTTTCGGTTTCTCTTTATAACAAGGAGACCTTGTTCTTTATTATACACTTTTTTCCTTTGAGTAATAAATACTGTTAATCCTGAATAAGAAATGGAATATTCCTTCTAATGACGGAAATAATTTTTATGACAGAAGTTGTAAATTTTTTGATCTCGGGTAAAACTTAATACTTTGGATTCATATGCATCCATCTGTTGTGCTCGATGTGTTCTTTCTAGTCTCTCCCTTGGTTTAAATTTAGTTTAATAATGATTGATGTATTTGTTGCTTATTGGTAGTAAAGATAATTTTATATATCTTCAAAAAGCATTTTTTAAGGGCAATATAAGATTTGTTTCTTCATGTATTGGTTAATGATACTAAGGCGTTATATATTCTGCACGCCTGAGATTCTTACTCCGAGTTCATCAATGTTTCAGGGTCTTGTGGATCATTCAGCCTCTTATGGGTCCAGATATCCCTTTGATCAGCATACGAGCATGAGGCTTGACATAGACAATATGAGCTATGAGGTCACGTTATAGTTTATACTTCCCATTTTCTCCTCCTTTACCCCTTTGTTACTTTAGTTACTAAACCACTACGTATTGACATGAACAGGAGCTCCTCGCACTAGGGGAGAGGATTGGAAATGTCAGCACTGGTTTGTCTGTGGCTTTAATCTCAAAGTGTTTGACTGAGTCAATCTATTGTTCTTCAGACCAATTCCAAGAAGAAGAAACGTGTGTTATCTGTCTGGTGAGACCCCACATTGCCACATCACACACAGTTCATGCTCTATATAGATTTCCTTAGTTTGAGTTGGAGATGTTAGCATGAATTATATATGTAGGTTATTGAACTTTTTGTCCGCTCGTGTCTATATTTGCTTTGTTCCATCAAGAGTTTTATATAACTACTTAAAAGGAAAGTTGCTCAGCTGGTGCAATTATTTTGTCTTTAACAGGAGGAATACAAAAACTTAGATGATGTCGCGACTCTGAAAATCTGTCACCATGATTTTCATGTGAGCTGTATACGGAAATGGTTATCGATCAAGAATTCATGTCCAATATGCAAAGCTTCTGCTTTGGATGAGAGCGCGATGGAGAAATGATGTATTATGTTTTACCTGATCTTCTTGTAAATATCTTTAAGACTTAATCCTCGGAACATAGGAAATGGATTCAAATAGACATTGTAGGCAAATGCGAACTTGATTTATTTTCTTTATGGTGCCTTCATTGTTGAGGACCTTTGCTAGTGGTTCTACATGACTTGTTAGCAGCCCTTTGATAACTTTATTTATATATATTCTTGAATGGGTCCAAACATAAGATTTTGGATTATTATATAACGAATAAAACATACATGGTTTTATTTTTATTAAATTCTGCATATTATATATGCACTAATTCATTATCTGGTAGAGTGTACTTGAATTTGTACTTACATTTGTCAAATATCGTATGATCTTTAGGAAACAAATGGAATGCTTCCTTGGAACTCGAATCACGTAAAACGAAGTTGTGGAGCATTGACCTCACAGTCACTTCGATGTAAAAGTCAATTTTAAAGTATAAAATAGTTATTTAGAATGTAAAAGGAATTAATTGTGTAGGTGAATGATGAATATGGACAATATATTTATAGTTCTTTTTGGTTACTCCTAAAAGAATAAGAACACGCATGGGACTGCATATGGTCAGAGATGAGTTAGGACTCGTAGTAGACACAGAGTTTTGATAGAAATGCGTTTTCTTTGTTGAGCCATACTATTATCTTGACAATAGAGTATCGACAGGTGACTGTGTTACACTTGGTTCGAGCTCCAGATCGATATTCAAACAGTAATCATACTTGAGAGTCCATAATTTGCCTCAATATGTAGCTTGCTTAGGGCTTGATTAAGTCTAGTTCGGGTAGATTCTTCGCGGATAATATACTATTGCCTGACCAGGACCAAAATCAAGCTCAATACGGATGGATGCACTAAATGAAATTCAAGACATGCGGGAATTGGTGAATATGTTAGAGATGATCAAAGAAAATGGATAGTAATATTAATAGACAATAATGGATAGCATTGAGGTTTAACATTTGACAAGATAAAAGACTTGTTAATATAGTCATTGGCGGACCCACCCCATGAGATATATATATATATATATTTTTTTTTTTTAAAATCATGTTTGTTATCACTCGAAATGTAAATTTTTATTCAAATCAAAATTAGCAATTAATTTTAATAACTTATTTCTTGGAATCCATAACTATTTAACTTTTATCAAAATTTACTAAAAATTTGATTTTAATCTCTACCAAACAAGAGCAAAATCATAATAAATTTGAATTTCGATAACATGATAATTTTAAAAAATTTCCGAACGATCGTACGCTAATCTACAAATTGCTTATGTCATCTCAAAACTTATTCCGAGAACTACATTATGGCTATATCGAATAGTCCAAACATATATCAAAAATAGTTAAAAATACGTTAAACGTGAGTCTTAAAGAAATACGTCTAACTCGCACTTTTTTAAAAAAATTCAATTATTTCATTAACATTTATTATTTTTGCGATACAAATTTCTCAANAGAACTACATTATGGCTATATCGAATAGTCCAAACATATATCAAAAATAGTTAAAAATACGTTAAACGTGAGTTTTAAAGAAATACGTCTAACTCGCACTTTTTTTAAAAAAATCAATTATTTCATTAACATTTATTATTTTTGCGCTACAAATTTCTCAATGTAATTTTCATCATTTTATTAGGTATGACATCAAATTTTTTTTTGAAATTTTAGATCCGAAAAATTCATATCTCATGTAAACTTTCGAATGCAATATTACGAGGGGTACGATTTTTTTGGACGTAGATTTTCGATTGCAAATCTCAAGACTTCTTTGCAAGTTCGATTATGCCCCCTAACTTTAAACTTCTGCGTCTGCCCTGAATATAGTCTTGGACGTAGATTACAAGGAAGTCAAGTTTCTTCTAAAAGAGACAGGGACACACGGACATAAGTGAAATGTTATAATCATCATAATGTGAAATCACAAGATGGAGCTTTACTTTGTTTCACTTCTGCACAACTGTATAGGGGTTTTCCATCACTGCTCAATCACGAGTTGGTTGATATGATTAATTTTCGACTTTTTTTTAATCTTTGTACCGTATACTATATTATTATGAGCTTTGTCCTGTCATATATATTGTCTCGTGAAACGATTCACTGCTGAAGGTACCTTGTCGAAGTTGTTGGGAAACTTGTTTTTATTGTATTTAGTTCCAATGAATCTTGTACAAAATCCTTTTGAATTGGATTGCACCATTGTTGTATTAAAATTGTTATTCAGAATTTTGTTCATAGCTGCATGAATCCTAATCATGATTTGCAGTTTAGGATACTTCAAACGTTGATTAGAATGTTGAAGATTGATTTCCTCTAAGTCCAACTAAAGACAGAAGGTCAACATTGAACTTTGAAACTGTAATGAACCAAAGATCTGATTTCTTTTCAATCCGTTAAAGCACAAATTTTTTTGAATGATTTTGTGATGCCATTAGGCACCAGGCATCCGTCGTGATAGTAAGAAATTACCTAAACTGTGAAAAGAAGTTGCCATTTCCTCTACAATATAAACCAGTAAAAACATTGTGACGTTTAGGATGTTCAAATGCTAACTTGATGCATTCCCTATTACTTCCGTAGTAGTGATTTAAACACTTGAGTTTTTATCAAAGGAAAAATCTGCCAATTGGATGACATCAATATTGAGAGGTAACGAATGAGCTTGAGGGTCTGTACTGTGTGAATTTGAATCTTGAGCCTCTTTCTCTTCTTCTGCCAGTTCCCGAGTTCTACTACGGTTAGACCATGGTACATCCTCCTGATAATGTGGACTCAAGACGGATCCTTCTACTTTCCATGGTTGATCGGTTCTATATCTTGGACTGGCATTCGCACTGTCAAGATCGCTTTTGTAGTAACGCAACAGATGAACAGGGGTGGATGCATGAAGTGGAGTGCCTGGCCTACTTGACATTGGTGTAATGGATCCAGGGTTCTGATTTCGCTTTAGCTGCTTCCTTGCAGTCTGGTGCCAGGTACGTAGCGCATTGGCCACTTTTTCATTGAATATTGTTGGCTTCATGTTTGATCCCATCTGTTTGATTTCCAATGTGTAAGAATAACTCCAAAGAATCAAGAAGTGTGTATAAGTACGTTTCTAGAAGTTTTCAAGTCTTACCTGTGTTACTAACGCGTACAGGGGAAGAATAGCGTAACTGCAGAGTATTTGTACCAGTACCCTATAACAAGCGTAATATGAATTGATGAGAGCATTGTTGTTACGTTTGAGAGTGCTGAAAAGAACACATCACTCAATGTTGATTTTAAATGATTTTAGGAGATAACTCACCCCATCGTTATCCGGATTACCAGATCTTCTGTTCTGTTGTGGAAGCAAGATCGCATTCCAAATTCGTACTATAAGATCATGACAAATCAAAGTATCAGATCATAACGCGAAAAGTTCAAAATCTTGAATATGGCTAGTACATGTGGATATGCTTACCCAAGACCAAGCAAAGAAAGCTAGCTGAAATGCATTCTACAAGAATGGAACAAAGATGCAAAAGCACAGGATAAGTTAGCGTCATCAACTTGATGGGGATTATAATGTTTCATACAATATCAATCAATTGCACTTGTTGTTTGAAATACGGATTAACCAGACCGGTTTCCGGTTAAGCCGGCAGGGCAGTCAGGTTTTGTAACATTATGATAATGGACACAGATAACAACGCATTGTGCGTGATGTTTGAAATACCTGAAAAAGAACAAATTGGATGAGGTAAAGTATGACTCGGGGGCGGTTGAACCAGAAGAGGTCATCGCCTGGTTGAACTACTGGGATACCCTTCACCACCTGACCTCTTTCTTGAATCCTTAAACCCATCTTGGTGATTATAAACTGAAGTTTTGTTCCTACTAACAAAATTATCTGTAGAGGAAACATAAGTACGATATTTTTGTGGAGCATTGTTTTCTGTGGAAAATAAGTAGATTGAAGAGGTTGAAATAGAGCTTACAATCAGTGGGATAAAGGGTAGCCACAGGTAGGAATGCCAGCCTGTTTCCATAAAAGCAAAATTAAAAATTTCCCACCAAAGGAAAAAATAAAGAAGAGTTTGTAGAAGAGCTTTTGGAAGAAGCTATCTTGATTTTTGTTTGAAAACTAATTTTTAAAAGCCGGAAGTGCTTTTAGAGGAATACACATCGGATCAGCTTCCTCTAAAAGTTTTTCTAACGTCAAAAGCACTTTCTTAAAATTAGCTAAATGGGTCCAAAAACAGCTTTTGAATCTTAAAAGCTCCTTTTGGCTTTTCAAAAGTCATGCCAAACTGGTCCTAGATTTGCTTACCATGGGTGTTAAACAGAAGGAACAACACTGCAAAGAACCAGATTGGTGGACTGCAGAATTGAGAACAAGTTAGTATATTGGAAATGAATTTTACTCATTTGTTTAATTGTGCTTATTTAGCTATTAATTTGAAGCTATTACATCCCTGCATAGCATATAACTGTTTCTACACCTCCTAGCATTACTAAAATATGGCATTCAAATGCCAAATATTGTCATGAAAAATGATCTATGCATCGCACCTGATACCTACAACAACTTTGAAATCTTCTTCAAGCGACCTTTTAATGTACTTCTGGAAATTGAAGTTAGCTTGACTATTTGGTGCTAAATGTGCCTGTTAACATCATACACAGTAAAATTTTCATCTGTGTCTGTGCTTGTGTGTGTGTGTGTATAAGTAATGTACATTTGTTAATCTGACAAAGAACTTACATTGATAAAGCCATGACGTAAAGTCAAGTAATCCACTTTTGGAACTGATCTGATAAATTGTCGAAAGAAACATACCTGGAAATCCCGAAGAAAAGGTAAGAAATAAAAAATATTTTTTCACCTTTACACTGCAAATAATTTGAACTGGAAATCAGCACTAATGGCTGAAACTAGCAGATTTTTTTTTCATCTCACCACTGAAAGAAGGATGGGAGATTGATTCCAGGAGCTCAAATGTCTTCTTCCAAATGAGGTATCCCTTGTAAATCTGAATCTCTCTGGATCTGCAATGTGTATATATTTCCTATGTTTACTCACAAAACATGCTTTCTGCTATGACCTACTGGCCACGTTTGGTATACCAGATTAGAGAATACAATGGACAAGATTCTAACGTCTTTTTATTGTTTAGTACTGTCTAATGATGTCCTTTCCACTTTCCAAACATGCCAATAACGTATTATTTTCTCACACAAATCTACAATGGAAGTTTTATGGTGAAAAAATGTACCATGGCTATATTGATACTCAGCTGTCCTGGTTTCCATTTCCCATGCCTTCCATTTCCTCATCTATGGTCAAGGGAAAAACATTGAGAAGGCAAATTAGATTTTAAAGTATAGCATTTGAGAAAGAGGGATGAGAGGAAATTATATTACCTTGGCCCGGCCTAAAGCCAAAGTGATTAGACAGGCTAGGACATGAAAAACAGCTAATACAAAGATGAAAATGTGCAATTGGTGGATGCCATCAGAGGAGATAAATGGAACTTGTCCCTGCAAAGTTTGCAGTCAAACATTTGTAAGAGCATGTTTGGCTAAGCTTAGAGAAGGTTAGGGGCTGTTCTCTTTGTGTTTCAGTTTTATATTTTGAGTTTTGAATTCATTTTGTGTTTTGTGTTTTGAGTGTCCATTTTGAGATTTTTGATAATGTATTCTTTTTGGCATTTTGAAAAATTGTTTTGAAAAAGCCAAAATGTGTTTTGAAAATTTTGACTTGATTATAACTGAAAACACCCAAAACGACAAATTTGTCGTTTTGGGTTTTCTTTACAAATTTTTAACTTGTTTTCAAAAATGTGTTTTCAAAAATGGGAAAGAGAACACGTTTTCACTGTTTTTTTGAGTGTCCATTTTGAGATTTTTGATAATGTATTCTTTTTGGCATTTTGAAAAATTGTTTTGAAAAAGCCAAAATGTGTTTTGAAAATTTTGACTTGATTATAACTGAAAACACCCAAAACAATTTATTTATAAATTTTTAACTTGTTTTCAAAAACGCGTTTTCGAAAATGGGAAAGAGAACGCGTTTTCACTGTTTTGGAAATCGAAAACAGAAAACAGCTTGAAAATGGTAAAGAGAACCCGCCTTATTTTTTTCAAAATAATTTTTGATTTCTAACTGTGTTTGAATAATTTACCTTCTTCTTACTTTTTAGTAAATTTTTTTTTTTTTGATGTAATGCTGACCTTGTATGAACAACTTGCTTATTTTTAACTTTCTTCAATTAAAATAGTCTATTTCACGTAAACAAATTTATTCAAATTCCTTATCAACTGCTACTCTATTATTTATCAGTTAGTTACTGTCATGTTATATTATATTAGTCTTCAAAATGCTAAAAATATTCCTAAAAGTGTTAGACAATATGAAAATGTTAAATATGTCCCACATGAAGAGAAAGATCTAGTTTGACTTGATTATAACTGAAAACACCCAAAATGACAAATTTTTCGTTTTCAGATTTCTTTACAAATTTTTAACTTGTTTTCAAAAACGCGTTTTCGAAAATGGGAAAGAGAACGCGTTTTCACTGTTTTGGAAATCGAAAATAGAAAACAGCTTGAAAATGGTAAAGAGAACCCGCCTTATTTTTTTCAAAATAATTTTTGATTTCTAACTGTGTTTGAATAATTTACCTTCTTCTTACTTTTTAGTAATTTTTTTTTTTTTTTGATTTAATGCTGACCTTGTATGAACAACTTGCTTATTTTTAACTTTCTTCAATTAAAATAGTCTATTTCATGTAAACAAATTTATTCAAATTCCTTAACAACTGCTACTCTATTATTTATCAGTTAGTTACTGTCATGTTATATTAGTCTTCCAAAAGCTAAAAATATTCTTAAAAGTGTTAGACAATATGAAAATGTTAATTATGTCCCACATGAAGAGAAAGATCATCATATAATTTTAAAAACTACTTGTGATGATTGATAAAAGATGCAAAGTAAATCATTGATCATGCCTTGTCAGCACATTTGTCGTATCCCGCGGCGGCTAGAACTCGTCCATGAGTATCACCGGAATCTAGATTAGCAAGAAGCCTTCTTCGGCCATCATACTTGGTATCCTCTTTGTATTTGCTCTTCTCCTGTTTCCTGTCACATGGATGCCAAGAATTTCCTATAGCCTTTGATACACAAATCTCTGATATATACCCTTGTCCTACTGTCAGCAGTAAAGATATGAAGCCCAGTAGCATCAGCTCTGAGGAAGACAGAAAGAATGCTTATAGATGTAAGTGCATGTTTCATTTACGATAGTAAATTATGCTGGACAGTAAAATAGATTATGTTTTTAACTTATTTAATCTGCATTAGCAAATATGTCATATGAAGATGAGAAAATTCTTTGTTATATGAGTTGATAACAAATAACTAACCTGATTTAACCTTGTCAAGTGCCTCATGTAGAGCTTTCTTGTTTCTCCTTGTCAACAACTGAAAACCAAAACAGGATATGGCTCAAGATTTGTCAGAAAATTATAAAGGGCTCGTTTGGCAAGATATTTGAAATTTCTAAGATTAAAAAGTTGCTTTTATATATATTTGAATAATTTTTTAAAAGTGCTTTGTTGACTAAAAGGGCTTTAGAAGAAGTCGGCTTTTCTACAAGAAGCACAAGCCTTACCAAACGGGCAAGATGATAAGTTTTTCTTAAGCCTCATTAATCTCATGAAGAAATAACACTAATACCTTTTCAATTAGGTGAATGATATACTCAATGATGATTGAAACTGCTACAAGCACAAAGCATACAACAGCCACAGCCCACGTCGGCGTTTCTTCGAGGGATCGTCCACCCTTGGCTGCCATATGTTTTTTATGATTCTTAACCAAACTTATAGCAACTTCACTAGAAATTTTGAAACCATGCACCTCGTAGACGCAAACTTACTATGAAATACTACTTGTTATTCTGTATGGAGGAATCTTGCTTTCAAATTTAACAATTAGTGAGAAGATACTGAATTTATGTATAAGAGAGTGGTTTGAGCTAAATATGAGCCTATTATGAGGCTATTGGTGGAACATAAAACCTTATGTGCTACTTTCAAAACATGGGGTATATATATATATATAGGAGACAGACTTCTAGAGTGGAATGTGTTATGCAAGAATTTAGAGACCTAGTCAACGAAGACCGAAAAAAAAAATTCGAGGAAAGTAAGGGAATTTGACTTCTGACGAATTGTGGAAGAGGAATACACGTTCCGTTTGACGGGACTTTTGATATTGAAATTGTTTTTGAATATGTTCGAGTAATTTTTTGAAAAAAACTTTTTTTTTTTTGTTAAGAACGTTTTTAAAGAAAGTTGGCTTACAAAAAGCAGAAGTGAAGTAAAAGTTCTGTCAAATGAGTTAATTATTGGATTACACGTTTCTTTACTAAAGGAAACTAAGTGTATGTTTGGTAAGCCTTTTTTATTATAAGCTATGAAATGTGTAGATAAAAATTGAGCGTCATATGTAAATAAAAATGATGTTTGATTAGCTTATAATTGGCAAAAAGCTTTTCCAAGCATATTCTTAGATTAATTAACTTGGAATGTATCAAAAGAATTTTTGCATTATCATAAACTGGCGGTCAGTAAAAGTTATTTATAGTCACCCTTCAAAGTAATGTGAGGCTTACATCTGGCACTGGTTTTCTATTATTGTGGAATTTGACGCACAGCCATGTAAATTTATTGGAAATTTCTACTTGTACATAAAAAAAAAAATAAAAAAAGTTTATAGAAGTAGAGCTGCAAGAATTTCACCGGATAATGATGTGACAGTATTTAGTTGGTCTTCTTTTTTATTTTTATTTTTCCATTATTGAATCAAAAACTATCAAGTGTATTCTAGCAGCATTTTTCTGTACACGTAACTGGAAAATTGTTATGCTCTTGGACAAACATTATGAAAGAAATTCCATGCACATACCCCACACCTCACTTTTTTTATTTTATTTATTTCTATTATTTTGATCCATTTACGTAACGTTTTTACATTTGCCTTTGTCCCTTGACCAACAATGTCGCTTAGGTGGTTGGACCTACACAGTTTTCGGTTTAGTTAAAAATTAATTTTTTTAACAGATTTTGATAAAAATTGATAAATATGTGTTTAAAAAATTGATAAATATTGTGAAATCCATGAAATATGTGGTTGAAAATAAATTTGAGAAAAAAATGAATTTT